>CM019827.1:57710416-57971188 GCA_009763385.1 Coix lacryma-jobi var. lacryma-jobi
GGGTAAAGTTGTACACACTCTGCAGAGTTAATTATAAACTGATATATCAGCCATGCTCACGGGAACGGCCTGGATCCTTTTTGAGATAGTTCTAAGGATAATTTGGGTAATGATAATCTTTATGATATTTAAGTATACTTTCACCATGGGAGCTTAAGCATAACCTAGCGACGTAGGTCTAATAAATAAAATATGACCAACTAAAAATGCTTACCGCAGTTCAGCCGTGTCGAGCCTTTTGAGCCTTGCATCCCCTCATGTTATACTTGTTGAGTATGGTGCGCTCACACTTGCTTTACGTACAATCAATAAAAATCTCGGATGAGTACCAGATGGTGGAATCAAGTGAGGAGTTACAGAAGATGTTCCAAGAATTCTAGGCGAGTGTTCCCCCAGTCAACCGTCCCTGTGAAGTTTGGAGTCCCAAAGAGTAGTTTCCGCTCTGCTTTGTTTTAGATGTAAGTCTTGTTGTATCTATGTTTCAATATATAATAAAGTATTGCCTTTGGTAATTTCCATATTTGTTGCTATATGTGTCTTGTGGAGTTCCTGGGCACACATATAGTTGACACTTGGTATTCTTTGGAAAACTTGGTGTTACAGATATGGTGGAAGATATGTGGAACTCCTTGAGAGTTCCTCTTGCTTCTTTTGGAGAGAGCGTATCTACTTTTGAAGATGTCGTGGCCCAACGGGATTCTAACCTTCAAGGGAGACTTGAAGCGGTCTTTCGAATGTGACACAGAGGTTGTCTAGATTGCAGAAAAAGCCTAGAGCACCATTGAAGTTCAGGAACTAGCTCAGCTAGTACTCAAAACTAAGCCCGAAGACTCAGAGATTCCAGCCAAAAAAACAGGAACCATCCAACCTCCGACCCACGTGTCTACAAAGGAGATCAATCTTGAGATTGGTGATCCCTCTAAGACGGCAAATCAAACGACCAACAAATCGATTGTTAGCAGGCGCTCAAACAACCGTATGTCATAGCAATTCTCTTATAAGGACACACACACACACACACACACACACACACCACACACACACACACACACACATATATATATATATATAATCTTAGGATTACCATTATAGTCCCAAACACACACAGAGACACAAAGGAAAAGCAAACGAAAAACGGTATAGAGATCTAGGGCCTCAAAACCCTCAACAGATCGATACATGTGACTAAACACACCATCAAAAGTTCCCCATTGATTTATTCAAACTTTATATCTAGATGGGTAGCCTTTGTACTTCTATACTCGGTTTATACTTGGTCTTTAAGACATAGGTATTGTAATTATTTTGGCTTCAACGAAAAATTAAGGATAAAATATGTTGTAGAAACTGATGCTAATATAATTTCCAATCCAAGAGCATTGGTTAAAATTTGCAAAAGTCAATGTGCAGTCGAATGGATGGATGTTGAATTTGAACCATTCGCTTGCTTAGCTTTGAAGTCATTCTCACAATAAGATCGACTAAACAAGAAAAGACACACCTTTGATTTGAGTATGTGTGATCCTATTTTTGATATTTTGATAGAGATGAATTTTATTAGAATTTCTGATGATCACCATATATTGTAGTCCATGCAAGAATGATTTTTTATAAGTTACATGATTCATTCAAACATAGTACCGAAGATTGCAATATGTTTCACAAAATAGTACAATCGTCCATTGATAAAGGATGATTAAAAATTACTCAAATGCAAGTGAATGATCAATTAAATTTAATTGGTCTTGAAGAAAAAATTCCATTGCATCGGCTACTCCAAGCCAATTCACTCAGAGGTGAGAAGGTGAGTACAAGAGAAGATGGATTGAAGCCTTCAAGTGAGACTTCAGACATTACTAAAGTGCACGTTGAAGACATTCTTGAAGGTGAAAAATCTATCCAAGTAGCAAGCAAGACACCAACCACTAGGGGTAGCAAGAAAGTTCAAAGATTGATGCATACAAGATCAAAGTAGATAAAGGACACCATAAGCACAAGGGAAAGAAATCAAAAGTTACCTTTGAGCAACTACTAGCTAAATACCAAAAGGAGAGTGAATCGAAGCGTGCTTATCGGCCAAGTGATGCAAAGAAGTCAAGATCTGCCCCAAGGAGCAAGTTCAAAAATTGAGATAGGCAAAAGGGAGGAGTTTAGTACAACAACTCTATATCCTTTAGGGCCACCAATGCCAACATCATGCATATCGCCATATGTTAGTTCTTCAAATTCATTGTGAAACTGGTATGATTCAAGGGCACACAACTTCCATCATATTTTAGACCATATTATATAGAATATGTAGCTCCAAGAAAGCCTGCATTTGAAGGACAATCATCATAGGTCAATAGCCATTTCAATCAAAAGAATTAGTTTGAAACTCAGGGGGAGAAGAAAACAGTAATCAAGTAAGTTTACCATGTCAAACAAGATGGTCGCAAGGATGCAAGTTTGGTTCTGATTTTGAGTTATAAAAAGACGATTAAGGTGTTGGAGACATCGGCTATCAATATGACAAAGAGACAAAGAAAATAATTATTGATAATACGAATATAAGCAAAGGAATTTGGAAATGCCCAAGATCAAGAAAGAATTGCCACTATTTAGATCAAAATTAGAGCTGAGATGCCCACTCGGTTTATAAAGTTGGCAAAAGCAAAAACTACAAAGGCTTAGTGAGCAGGAGCTAAAAAAGAAAAAGATGGCATGGGCTCCCAAGAATAGCGAGAATGATGTGCACGCATTTAATGCAAAGGGTATGGTAGAAGTGAAGAAAAGGAGGAGAACAAATTATTTAAGCCAAAGATTTGTTACAAATCATCGCAATTTTTGGTTGGCACAACATCCATATTCCATAACCATGTCACAAACGCCTATGTCATGGAATCCACCACAAAAGCCTGGAGTTGGATGTGCCCACATTTTCTGTAATTTGGAAGGAGTCCGGTAGAGTTGTGTTCCAAGACATCTTTTCACAATTTTTCGTATTGGAGAAGGAAAACCAGCCGCCCTATAAATATAAAGAACGATGGCTGATTAAAAACACACAATTAAACCTACCAATACACACCTACTATTTTCTTATCATGTTTTCCAATCTACTATTTCTTCTTGTTCTTCGTAATCGACGATATTCATCACTTCAATGACTGTGAAGCCCTCACTACTAGAGAAAGGGCCTTTAGCCCCGGTTGGGAAGGGGCTTTAGCCCCGGTTTCCCAACCGGGACTAGCACTCCGGGACTAAAGGTCCCAGCCTTTAATCCCGGGTGCTTCCCACCGAGGCTAAAGCCTCTCACGATAAAAAATAAATGTGTATTTGTGAGATTCGAACTCAGCACCTCTCGCCTCAGACACGCTTACCAACTGAGCTACACAACCCACGTGATGTAGTTCTGGACGTTTTCCTTTTGAATCCACTCGGGAAGGACCTTTAGCCTCGGTTGGTAACACCAACCGGGGCTAAAGGTTCACTCTTTAGTCGGTTGGTATTCACCTTTAGTCTCGGTTGGTGCTACCAACCGGGACTAAAGGTCTTTAGCCCCGGAGACAATTTTTGGCCGAGACTAAAGCTCAATTGATAGATCTTCCAAAGGCATGTTCTCTAGTAGTGCCTAGAGTGGTCCAGCCGACTAGGGCAGCCCATAACAGTCGCACGCCCTGACGGGGTCCCTCCTGGGCGTTTAGGGTTTCGGGTCTCAAGAGACTTCGTCGACGTGTCTTGCGTATAACGCTTCCAACGAGGATCCTCCGGTGACATGTTCTACGTATCACACTCATCGTCGGGATCACTACTACAGAAATCTTTTGCGTGATGGACATTTTTGTTTAACCGTGACGGGCAATTGAGCCCGTCGCGGACGCCTCGTCATAGTAAATCGAGGCTAACCGCGGCGGGCTCAATAGCCTGTCACGATTAATACCATTAACCGTGACGGGCTGCGTAACTTGCCCGTCACGGTTAAAGTTTTCAGGTTTAAAAAAAAATACAGCAGCACTTATTTGAATGCATAATCGAATCCATATTTAACAGGTCAAACACAGACATAACACATGACACATACGTATACATACATACATTAACTTGTTCTCATTGTCATCCATAGAACATCGACGAAATCGTTAAAGTGTTATATTACATGTCAGATTGCAAACAAACTAATTGACGAAGTCCATGTACATATAATCCTTCATCTCTTCACGTAACATGGTGCTCCATTTCCTAAGCTTCTCGTACTCGGGAAGCAGTGCTAACGGGGCATCTGTATCAAAGAACGGTTGCCCTTCATGCACTACACGGTCAATGACAAACTTGCACATGTCTGCCACTATTTGATCGAAGTTATGTTGATTGCTCTGCTCTCTTTCCCACCATTCAGTTGCTTTCTTGAGCTGCCGCCAGCTACCGTTGTACTTCCTGCAGGCCCTTAGGTACTCGCAGACGTAGTACCCACACAAAGTTGTCCCTGGTGGTTGCTTGGCACACTGCACGATACACAAGCATTACAACACTTTGGTATAGATCGATAATATATGCATGGTGTGGGAAAAAGTATAAGTGAAGCTTCAAGTAAACATACCGGGAACTGACGCTTGATTTTGATTCTATTCCCATGCTTCTTCTTGAACTTCTCTGTCCTTCGATCAAATTCACTTGGCTCCTTTACGTACTCCTTATAAGCGTTGTATATATGTACTCCACTAGTGTTAGTCAAAGTTGTAAAACGTATGATAAAAATTAACTAATATGAAGTTCCTTGACTTACAATCTCAAGCAATCTTCAAAGTGCTTGTACCCTGCTTTGTTTGAATGCCTCAATGAGTCAAATATGCAGGCCCTGCCTTCCTAAGGATAGATGATGAATGCAATCCAGTGCCCATGGAGGCCCTCGCTGCACCATTCGAACAAAACAAAGACTACGATGACCATGGATGATCTTAGGTGGCCACTTATCCCATCAACATACATGCTTTCGACTTACCCAAAGTGGACGACAGCGAGGATACAACCATCTCTCCTGACCTTCTTCATGACTCCTAAGATGTATGTCCCCACTTTCAACTTCTCGGCGTCGATGGCCTTTTTGCGTTCGTTATCTCTCTGACGATTGGTGAAGTCAATAAGGTCAGGGTGGTTGTCCGGTTTCTCGTATCCAATGATCTGTTTCTCAGCAACATGCATTGGAGAGAGATAGAGCACACCAAGGTTGCATTCGTTGCTTACATGGGCCATCATCCTGCAAGTACAAGTCGTCTCATGGCATTAGTTAAATTGACAAGGTACCTATACGAATGCAGGGGATGTGTGAAAAGTGGTAATCCGCTTACATAGAAAACAAGGTGAGGTGAGCGACGTCAAGGTCCTTCCTACGCAGTAGTCTATGCATGTCTCCGAATTCCAAGACGAGTTGAACATCTGTGCCCAAGTTAAAGATCTCTACCGGAATCCTGGCCGTGATGTTTGAAAGGCCGGCTTTGGCCGCTTGCATATACCACAAATGGAACCTCCGTACCTCCCACTTCTCGTCGCACGCAAGTTGGGCCAGAGGTAACATGAACTTCCCATTCACAAAATCGTCGGGGCATTCATCTGTGACGAATCCCTTATGAGGTGGTGATTTCGGCCTACAACAATGGGATAGCAATGTTAGTGTGTGAAAACGAGAAGCTCAAAACCTATAAATAGATTGATTACACGCAAGACAGAAGCATATATACCTTTCAAATTTGGTATAGAATGCGGCGCGCTTGGGTCTAGCCTCCTCGGTGTCTATAGTCTTTTTTGGCGCGCGAGGACACTGGCTGGAGCTCGGTTGGCTTGCAGGTGGTGTCATCGGCCTCGCACCTCCGGCCAGTACTTCGTTTTCACATGTGTCGCCTGTGGCCGGCGGTGTCTTTGCCTTCGGTTCTGCCTCCATAGATTCTGCTCCTTCGCTCGGGGCGGTAGGCGGTCGATTGTCGGGAGGCAGAGAGCTTGGTCGTTGTGGACCGCTCGTGCTCGGATGTCTTGGAGGCGTTGTTGTCCTCTCCTCCGGCGCTGCCTCCTTACCTCCATTGGCATTGGTCGGTCCAATGGGAGGGCTTGCAGGAGGGTCCGTGCCTCGGGCTTCATTGTTCTCCTTGTCTTGCTTGCAGTCGTCGTCGTCATCATCATCACCGCCTCAGGCTTGCAGGAGGGTTGGGATGTCGGCGTCGGGGTCGGCGTTGGCGTGTTCCCATAGATCTCGATGTCTTCAGTACACCATGGCACTTCTAAATTGATCGCCTGACCAAGGACCCTAACCCCGGTCATAGCGGGATAGTCCAATTCATATTCTTCGAACTCTGGCCCACACCACGTTACGGCCACGATGGTAGTGTCCTTAGGGATCTGATGCTCTTCGGTGAAAACAAAGATTTGATCCTTTGGTAATATACAACCATCTGCCACGTGCAGGCGCTTCCCTCCCCTGTCGAACGACACCCAAAGGTGGCATAGCGTGATTTCCTTGATGTCATCGAACGGACGCCTTGGGCGATCTTCAATCAATAGCTGCCCTTGTGAAGCTTGAGGCACCTTCAGGCCGGCTTGGCTAAACATCTGGTTCCTGAGCGCCACCATCTTGGGGTCATTGCTGGTGAACGCGTCTTGTATGGACTTGTTGATCATTTCGGTTAGGGCATGCATCAAACTTTCTCAGCTTCATCGCCACTGGTCGGATTAGCTTCTTCGCTCGATAAGTATTGGCGGGCACCTTGTTGGTCGTTGGGAACGTGGTGGCAAGGTAGCTTAACAGCTCATTGAAGCTAGTGTCAGACCAACCATGTCGAGCCTTCAACATTAACATATGGAGGTTAACACGAAGAGCTGTGCACTCCTTCGGACACTCGCCCCCGTCCTTATAGAGAGGATCAATTGCCGCCTGCTTCATTTCTCTAAAATTCTCCAACCACTTTGGACTACCATACACAACATCGTCTTCATCGATGTGTTTGACTAAATCCTCAACAAGACGCATATCTTCGGGGTCGCTCACAACAGCCTCCTGACCATCACCACTGTTGTGCTCTTCGTCAGCCAAGTCTTGGATTACATCCTCCACCGTGCTGTAATCTCGAGAACCATTATCGCAACCAGCTGACATGGCTGCTGAAGATGATGATCCAGGTGCTCCTACAGGATTGCCCTGATTCACTGGTATAGATGTTGACGTCGACGTCGATGAGCTCACTCCAGATGGACCACCACTCGCACCTTCTCTTTCACCGTGAAGAGTCTAGACCGTGTAATCCTTCACGAAACCATACCTAATCAAATGAGATTGCACCATGGGATCTGGGTGGGCTTTCGTGTTCTTGCATTTATTACACGGACATATGGTTGCAATCCGCTTCAATTTCTCACGA
The DNA here is from genome assembly GCA_009763385.1 of Coix lacryma-jobi var. lacryma-jobi. NCBI lineage: Eukaryota > Viridiplantae > Streptophyta > Magnoliopsida > Poales > Poaceae > Coix > Coix lacryma-jobi. The sequence goes on from CM019827.1 coordinate 57,717,799, forward strand.
TGCCTTTTTGCAATAGTAATAAACTTCCTCACTTCCTCCAGGTACCGCGGATCACCCACTCTATCGAACCGGTACATCCATTCGGACCTCTCCATCATACCTACACCATATAAGCAAAAGAAATAGACAAAAATGATTAGAAAATAGAAAAAACATCTTCCAAAGAGAGAAGGGTCGGGAGATCCACCATAGAACATGGTACATTCATGCATAGAAAGAGAGAGAATTGATCTAGATCTAGATCTACATCTACATCTAGATCTAGATCTAGAACACTTGAGCCAAAAAGAGGGGAAAAGAGAGATAAAGGGTGGGAGAGAGCCATTAGGAACCTTTTGTGTTGCCCTCCACCCCAAAATTCAATCCTTAGACCTCAATTCAAAAAGTTTGTCAAATTTTAGGGCAAAGCCTCCTCCCCCAAATGTTGGAAGAAGAAAGCTCGTGGGGAAGAAGAGGGGGTTGGCTGCTGTTTATATGGAAAATCTTAACCGTGGCAGGCATCCTAAGAAGGCCGTCACAGTTAATGGTCTATTAACCGTGACGGGCCACTAAGGTCGCCCGCCACGGTTAACATATTAACCGTGACGAATGGTTTAAGTAGCCCATCACAGTTAATATACCATTAACCGTTAACCGTGACGGTCCACTTAGGTCGCCCGCCACGGTTAACCAATTAACCGTGACGGGCGCCTGGGCGACCAGGTGGCCAGGCCAGCCACCCAATAACCGCGACGGCCAGGTCAGAAGCCCGTCACGGTTAACTAATGCAAGGTATCACAAAAAATAATTTCTGTAGTAGTGGGGGGTACATGGTGATGTGTTCGTGTGTGAACAAATACATCAACGGAGATAACTAGCAGTGAAGACCACGACGGCAAATGATACTGTTGACGTCGGAAGTTATCCGAATCACACACCAGCAGGGCTAGAACGCCCAGAGAGGTTGCGGTTCAACCTGAGACAGCAGGGACCCTATCTAAACCGACGAAACCGATCTAAAGACCGGTTTTGATCGATCTAGGGTTTTGGGTTCCCATGTTGGTAACTCTAGAACTCCTCCCGGGAAGACCCGTCGGGGAGAAGCACGTAGAGGTTGTTCTAGGACCAGCAGGGCCACCTAGAACGCCGTCGAATCTCGCCGGGAGACGCGCCGAACAGCAGAATAGAGGGGAAAAAGGGGTAAAAGGGATAGTAGATTGGTTTGATCGATTGGTGTTGGATACTTCAATCGGCCATGATCCTCTCATATATATAGAGGGGGTTTGTCTTATACCAATAGGAAACATCTTCAGATACGATCTCCAAGTTTTCTATCCGGACTCTATCAAAATATAGAATCCAATCCGAACATAATAAGGTAACCCTGACCTCGCCAATCCTTAAATTGACCAGATCGGTTTAAATGGACCTTATTGACCCATATTGATCAACAAAACGTCCTTTACAAAAGAATGACCCACATATTAACGCCAGGCCCAACAACTATAAGGCCTCCGACCAGCATCACCTGGTCGGACATAGCAGGACTGGTCGACAGTCTAAATAACCAGGCTCATTCAGCATGACCAGGCCCACTTAGAAAATCCAACCTTTAAATATTAAAAGACAAATTCGGTTCTAATTTATAAGCCGAATACTTCTTCTAAATTCATTCTTATCGGTGACACTTTTGAGTGTCAACATATGCCCCCCTGTTTTTAGGTGATCCTTGGTAGAGCCTAAAAACAAACTGAATGACAACGATGTCCAACTCATCGGTTACTCGGTAAAATATCCGGACTATTTTTGTTCTAAGGGCGATACATGTATCGGCCACTGCTTGGAAAGCACTTCAGGCTTCTTGCCAAACACTTGGAAAGTATTTTTTCAAATACCTCCCGTTTATTGCTCTTGGGAGACATTCACCTTGTAACGTCTCTAGCATATATGCATTCCCAAATATCACTTTGATCACTTTATAAGGACCTTCCCAACTCGGTGACCACTTGCCAAACTTATTGCTTCTCGATCCAAGCGGTAATATACTTTTCCATACCAATTCTCCCACTTGGAACGATTTACTTCTCACCTTCTTGTTGTAAGCTCTGGCAACCCGGGCTTTGTCTTTCTCCATCTCCTTAAGAGCTTTTAATCTTTTATCAGTTACTTCATCAATGTTGTCCATCATGGCATCATGATACATAACAGCGGTCAAATCATTATGTTTAGCTAGTCTATATGCATCTAGATTCACCTCGACGGGTAACACTGCTTCCTGTCCATACACCAGTTCGAAAGGAGTGACTTTCGTGGCACCATGTCTTGATACACGATGAGCCCATAAAGCTTCGGACAAAACCTCATGCCACCTCCTTGGGTTGTCCTCAATCTTCTTTTTGATAAGCTTGATCAAAGTTTTGTTGCTAGACTCAGCTTGGCCATTAGCTTGAGCATAGTATGAAGATGAATTGAGCATCTTTATCTTATACAATTCGGCAAAATCTCGTACCTCTTTAGAGATAAAAGATGTTCCTTGATCTGTAGTCAATGTCTGTGGTATATCGAATCTATGTATAATATGCTCAGTAATAAACTCAATTACCTCCTTATGTGTCATATTCTTCAAAGGCACCACTTCAGTCCACTTAGTGAAGTAATCTGTAGCGACCAGCACAAAACGATGTCCTTTTGAAGACGGGGGATGAATCTGGCCAATGAAGTCTAGTCCCCAACCACGAAAAGGCCACGGTTTGATAATAGGATGAAGCATAGCAGCGGGCGCAAGTTGTATGTTTCCAAACCGTTGACACTCTTCGCATCCTTTGTAGTAATGAAAACAATCGGCTATCATTATGGGCCAATAGAACCCGGCTCTTCGCAACAACCACTTCATCTTTGGCGCCAATTGATGCGTACCACAAATACCTTCATGAACCTCTCCCATAGCCACCTTTGCTTGATCAGATCCCAAACACTTAAGTAACAAGTCTTCGGCAGTCCTCCGGTACAGTTCATCATTGTGTAGTATATATCTAAATGCACTCCGCCGAACACTTTGGTCAACCTTAGCACTTGGATCATTAAGATATCTTATCAAGGGAGTTCTCCAATCTTCCAGATCAGTCCCACTTTCATTAGAACTTGATTCGGACCGATTTAGAGTTTTTTCAGACAAATTAATCATTTCATGATCGACCAGGTCGATCGGACGAATTAACTGACTTGGCTCATAAAAAACCTGGTCGGCCACAGCGTTTACCCGATCACGCTTAAGATGCATCTGGTCGCTGATGCAAGGTGACCGAACTGGTTTAAAAACAAACTGGTCGGCCATGTGAGCCGACAATATTCCTGCATTCTGTTGCATCGGCTTTATGTGAAAATTGCGTCTACTAATACTATAGTCAGATGCTTGTTGAGCTAACATGTTAGCTTTATGATTTTCGTGCCTCGGTATATACCGAATCCGGAATTCGGTGAAATGAGTAATGATATCAAGGCACATGCCAAGGTAAACATTCAACGATCCCTCTAAGCATTGAAACTCACCAGCAACTTGTTGTACTATTAACAGGGAATCGCCATAAGCTTCAACATGTCTGACCTCCATGGAACGTAAAAATTCTAAGCCGAATAGCAGAGCTTCATATTCGGCTTGATTATTGGTGCAAAAATAATATAATCGGCTTAACATTTTGAATTCTGCGCCACTAGGAGAAATGATGATCACACCAACTCCTTGACCTTCTTTACAAGCCGATCCATCAAAATAAAGTTTCCATGGAGTAAAAGTAAGATAACCGATTTCATCCTTTAAACTAATACCATGTTCAACAATGAAATCAGCAAGAACTTGACCCTTCAAAGTCTTTAACGGTTCGTATGTCAAGTCAAACTCAATCAATGCATACGCCCATTTGCCAACCCTTCCTCTAAGGATAGGCCGATATAACATGTGCTTAATTACATCGGCCTGGCACGTAACAACACATGTACTAAATAGTAAATAGTGTCTCATTTTAACACAAGCATAGTACAGGGATAAGCATAATTTTTCAATATGGACGTACCTTGTCTCGGGATCAAGAAGACGTCGACCAATATAAGCAATTACGTACTCTTTGTCTTTATCTTCTTGTGTCAAAACAGCCCCAATAACCTTTTCTTCTGCGGCGACGTATAATCTGAAGGGAACTCCTCTCTTAGGTGCCCGAAGAACTGGTGGAGATGACAAATATTCCTTTATCTTTTCAAACGCCTCTTGTTGTTCTGCCCCCCAAGTGAACTCAGTCTCGTTCTTCAGCTTTAATATCGGGGTAAAAGGAATAATTTTCCCAGACAAGTTTGCAATAAATCTCTTCAAGTAGTTCACTTTTCCCAAGAACTTCTGCAAGTCCTTCTTGCATGTAGGCGCTTGAACTTTCTTGATCTTTTCTATCCTTTTAGGATCAATCTCTATGCCTTTGTCGTGAATGATGAACCCCAAAAACTTCCCAGTCGATACACCAAAAGCGCATTTTAGTGGGTTCATCTTCAAACCATAGCGGCGCATTCTCTCAAACGCTAAACGCAAATCGGCCAGATGAGACACATGGGCAGCCGATTTAATCACAATATCATCAATATATACTTCCATGACTATCCCAATCAAATCATGAAAGATCAGATTCATAGCGCGTTGATAGGTAGCACCTGCGTTCTTCAAACCGAATGTCATTACAACCCATTCGAAGAGACCAACAAACCCAGGACAAATAAAGGCCATTTTGGACATATCCTCTTCGGCCATGAATATCTGATTATAACCAGCATTGCCGTCAATAAAACTAACAACCTGATGTCCCGAAGCATCATTGATTAACATATCGGCTATAGGCATAGGATACTCATCTTTGGGAGTGGCTCTATTCAGATCTCTAAAATCAATGCAAACCCTGATTTTTCCGGTATCTTTCTTTTCTACAAGCACGATATTAGAGACCCACTCCGCATATCTGCATGGTCGGATAAATCCCGCTTGTAATAACCGATTAATTTCCTCTTTAATCCGGTCATATATTGTAGAATTAAAACGTCGAGGATGTTGTTTGAATGGTCGGAACCCCGGCTTGATAGGAAGCCGATGCTCGACAAGTTCTCGACTTAATCCAGGCATCTCTGTATAATTCCACGCAAAGCAATCAAAAAACTCTTTCAATAGGGTGATTAATCTTAGCTTATAATCGGCCTCAAGATTTTGATTTACAAAGGTCGGACTTGGTACAAAACCATCCCCAATATCTATTTGTTCCAAAGGGTCGGCCGACGTAAAACCTTGGCCCAACTTATTGAGCTCGTCAAAATCATCAATAGATTCACAAGTATCGGTCTCATTAGCCCGATATTGTTCGACACGATGCTTTAGCCAATCAATATTAACATCCATTAAATTACATGATAATGTTGAACCGATTGTCGGTCGGTTTTAAAGACGCTGGTACAAAACCTTCCCGGGTAACACTAACAAATTGAAAATCAGAAAGGTCCCGACCAGACAGACAAGCAATAGTATCATGCCCCCCGAGCAAAGGAGCATCGGTCGTAGCTACATAGGCCGATGAATCTGAGTTCACTACCTCAACATCGTCTCCCACCCATTGAATGAGAAACTGATGCAAACTAGAAGGTATGCACCGATTAGCATGAATCCAGTCACGTCCAAGTATAAGATTATAGCTACCTTGTATGTCGGCGACGAAGAAAGCAGTGGCCAAAGTCTTGCTCCCAACGGTCAGTTCCATGGACGCAACTCCCTTGGCCGGAATGGGATCTCCTCCTCCGACTCCAGTAATAGTCATGTTGGTCTTGATCAGCTCTTCATCGGTACCGCCAAGCTTCTGATAAAGCGAGTATGGCATCAAATTCACAATTGCCCCACTGTCGACCAGCATTTTGTGAACTGGTGTTCCATTGATGTGACCCTTTACATGCAACGGCTTAAGATGATTGACGGATTCCTCTGGTTTCTGGAATACAGCAGTCTGCGTAGCGAAGTTGAACTCTGCTGCCGTTGAATCATCTCTGACCACGTAATAGTCGGCCGATAAATAAACTACATTGACCTCTGCCCTTTCTGGGGAAGGTTCATAGTCCAACATCTCCTCATCTGGTTTTTCAGATAATTCTTCACTGGTCGTAGTAATACCAGTGGAGGAAACAGGGTTATTAAGAAGCGAGGCTAACCCCATCGGTACATTAGGAACCGATTCGGTCCTAGATCCTGATCGGGTCGACTCTCCTCCGGATCTAGTAGTAGCCGAATCGACCTGCTCGACCACTAAACTGGTCGGCACCTGTCCTGAAGTGGTCGGATTCATGTCCGGCCTGATTGGTTTTGAAACCAACTGAGTAGTCTCGGTGTTTAGATTGGTCGGTTCAAGATCCGACTTGTTTGATTCTTCAATCGTTAAAGTTGGCTTTTGGTTACAAGCCGGCTCTTCACCTCCTCGCTTGCCCTGAGGGAAAATAGGATGTGTTGAATTAAATATGTCTTCCCTCATTTTGTCAAGCCGCTCCTTCTTCTATTTGTTGCAGCGTGCCCTCTGCAGCTTCCTTCGCTGAGTCTTAGTCAAACCAGGAGGACACCATCTAGGCTGCATGTATTTGGGGTCACGCTCGACAGGTTTCTCTGCTTCTGGCTCAGCCGAAGTATCTTGAGCTTCTGGGACCCCTTCAGCTGGTGGCTCCTCAACCATCATCGGCTCAGGTTCATTGGCAAGAGGGACTTCCATAGACCTGATTGTAATAGTGGGTACCAGGTCGGATCTGGTCGGAGAGGCGGTAGGAACACTTTGCACCTTCTTAGGTACATAGACCTGTCGCATCTGCATCTTTCTTGCCTCCTGAGAAGTAAAAATCCTCGACGCGACCAACCGATTTTGACTAGAGCTCGGCTGATCACCCAAGCAATCAAACACTGAGACTCTCGCAGGCTGATTAGTAGGCATTCCCCATCCTGGCTGATAATACATATGCGCCGGCATAGGATAGGGCACCCATACTCCTTGAGGACCCCATTGCGGTGGTGGCGAAATAGGAGGGGCCCACTAATAGCAATACGGGCCAGCCTTTGGCGCCGAATACGTCGCCTGAGAAACCATCATCTGTTTGGATTTCTCATCCTCTCTCTTCGGAGGAGTAGATTCTCTCTTTTTTAAGGGCCGATTCTGGGAATCAGCTTTTTGCTGCTTGTATTTAGCCATGAGCTTATCAAAAGTGCATGGTTCCCTAACAGCTTTCCCCTTGTTCCTATCAGCATTGGTCTTCCAAGTGTCGACCTCAGGCTTCTGCGGGATGAATGTGCGTAGGACATGCACCCCAGAAGAGGTAGGGTCTTTAGAACCAGCTTGGCCGACCACACCAGTCGGCTTATAGCTTCCACTAGGGCCAGGGGAAATCTGTTTGACCTGGTCGGCCTTTTGCTCCGACTGCACTGGTTGTTTTGAGGATGAACCAGACTGATCAGTCTGAGGACCCGACCTGGTCGGTCTCTGCTGTGCCGCCGTGGTCTCGAAATATCTTTGTTTATACAGGTGTCGCACTGGCCCTGTAGTAATGGTGAGCTTGCTTTTGCCGTCATAACCCTTCTCGAGCACCACTTTGCGCCCCGAATCATTCTCAGTATTCGGTGCGACCCGTGGTTCGCCGATAACAACATTCTTGCCTTTGGTCGTACCGGCTTGCTCTGGACGAATCATAATGGCAGGACTCCCTGCTTCCACCATGTGTACTGGGAAAGGAGTAGTACTGATCTGCATCTCAGTTAGACTCAATCGTCCTTCATTGAGGGCCGATTGGACCTGTCGACGGAAAACATTGCAATCATTAGTGGCATGAGAAAAAGAATTATGGAATTTGCAGTAAGCTCTCCTTTTTATTTCGTCGGGTGACGACAAAGTATAATTAATTTTAAGATAACCGAATTTAAGCAATTCATCAAATATTCGGTCGCATTTAGAGAAATCAAAAGTAAATTTTACTTCCTCACCCCGATTCTTCTGAATCGGTTTAAGGGAAGGACAAGTGACTTATTTATTCTGCGCCGGCCATAAAATCTCGGCGGCGTAACAATCTTTAAACTCATCATCAAAACTATCAGAATTTATCTCGGCAATATGCACACCCGACCGATGAGTCTTATGAGGATCATAGGGTTCTTTCAAGCGCGATTCTATCGAAACGGCCTTTTGCAACAATTGATTTACGTTAAAGAAATCATGATGCTCAAGTTTGTCTTTGATCTCTCGACGTAGGCCGACTAGACATAGATCTGTTAGATCTCTGTCGGAGATCCTCAAATGGAAACATCGGTTTTTAATTTCCTTAAAACGTTTAAAGAAATCGGCCACCGACTCGCTACGTCCTTGCTGAATCGATGTAAGATGTGACAACCTAGTTTCTTGGACTCCGTCATAAAAGTGATTATGAAATTTTTCTTCTAATTCAGCCCAAGAACCTACGGTGCACTCTGGTAGTGACGTAAACCAGGCGAAAGCTGTACCAGTAAGAGACAAAGGAAAATGTCGTATGTTCATAAAATCTAAAGTACTAGCTTCGCCCATTTGAGCGAGGAATATGCTGATGTGTTCCATAGTTGATTTACTGCCATCACCACTAAACTTATAAAAATCTGGTACCCTCCAACCGTCTGGAGCTTTCATAAAATCAAAATACGAAGGGTATGGTTTAGAATAAGTGGTCCTGGTAGGTTTGAACTGGACCCCTAAACTAGTCTCAAGCGACCTAGTTATTTCATCCTTAAACCGATTAATGGCTCGTCCAAAATCGGTATTGGCTAGATCGTTGGTACCACCATGCATGGGATTGTGGCTTGGTGACTTCGGCGGATTAGGTAACACCATTCCCTGTCCTCCCGAAGTTCTGTTTGTCGAGGTACCCTGGTCGGTTTGCATAGTCCGACTAGTGCCATGATGAACATGGTTGGTAGTTGTCGAGGTACCGGCTTCACCACCCCTGGTCTCAGTAAACCCTAATTGTCCGAAATTAACGTGTGAAGTCTGTCCTCTAAAAGAATTAAAAGGCATGCCGAACTAGGGTTGCCCAGTTGGGACTTCGGGCTCGACAGTTTTTCCTTCTATCTTATCCAAGCGGTCGCTAAGCAATTTAAAAGAATGCTGGATAGTATTGGTAAGAGTTTTTGAAGAATCAACCAGCATTGCGGAATAATTAGCATGGGTAGGGTAAGGATCTTCAGGTACCTTATCTTTTACCTTGTCAGAAGCGTCCTCAGCGTTTGTATTTGTCGCGGTAGGGACGATCTCGCTGAAGTCCGGCTCCTTGTCCTGAGTGATTCTGCCGCGCCGATCCTTGGAGCAATTTTCTAGGAAAGCCTTCAACACGGCGTCGAACTTGGCCTGCGCCTGCTGCTTCAACTCATCTGGGAGCTCATCAATGCCCATGGGACGGACGATGTTGTCCTTATCGGTAGCACCGTCTTTGCCGCCTATGTTGGTAGTAGATGAGATTTTAATTATCCCCAGCGGAGTCGCCAAAAAGTATGTTGACGTCAGAAGTTATCCGAATCACACACCAGCAGGGCTAGAACGCCCAGAGAGGTTGCGGTTCAACCTGAGACAGCAGGGACCCTGTCTAAACCGATGAAACCGATCTAAAGACCGGTTTTGATCGATCTAGGGTTTTGGGTTCCCGTGTTGGTAACTCTAGAACTCCTCCTGGGAAGACCCGTCGGGGAGAAGCACGTAGAGGTTGTTCTAGGACCAGCAGGGCCGCCTAGAACGCCGTCGAATCTCGTCGGGAGACGCGCCGAACAGCATAATAGAGGGGAAAAAGGGATAGTAGATTGGTTTGATCGATTGGTGTTGGATACTTCAATCGGCCATGATCCTCTCATATATATATAGGGGGTTGGTCTTATACCAATAGGAAACATCTTCAGATACGATCTCCAAGTTTCCTATCCGGACTCTATCAAAATATAGAATCCAATCCGAACATAATAAGGTAACCCTGACCTCGTCAATCCTTAAATTGACCAGATCGGTTTTAATGGACCTTATTGACCCATATTGATCAACAAAACGTCCTTTACAAAAGAATGACCCACATATTAACGCCAGACCCAACAACTATAAGGCCTCCGACCGGCATCACCTGGTCGGACATAGCAGGACTGGTCGGCAGTCTAAATAACCAGTCTCATTCAGCATGATCAGACCCACTTAGAAAATTCGACCTTTAAATATTAAAAGACAAATTCGGTTCTAATTTATAAGTCAAATACTTCTTCTAAATTCATTCTTATCGGTGACATTTTTGAGTGTCAACAGATACATCCATAATGGATGAGGCGAGCTTCTAGCAGCAACGGGGATAAAGTAACCGCCATGGCAAAAGACTAGAGTAATCTTGGCAACAAAGCACATTTCAAAGAGGCTGGCACGATGACGGTGGCGAACGATCCACCAAAACAACAATGGCCAAGTATCCGCTACGACAACATATGACGACAAAGCATCCGGCCAAAGTATCCGCAAGTGGACTAAGGCCAGTCTCACTCATGAGTTTCATTTCTCGGTTTACAAGATTGCCATATCAAACAAATATAATGAAATTTGAATGAAACTATTCATTGAGGGTGATAGTTTCATTTTAGAGAGTTTCATAAACATTTAATTTCAAGACTCGTTACAAGTTGATAACTGTGTCAGGTGAGTGTCATCCTTATAACACTCGTTTTTTCTCTCTTTTCTTAAATATAGTGTCACGTCATCAAAAATATCTACATGACAGCTTATTAAATAAAAATGAAACTAGAATGAAACTCTCATTAAAACTGGTCTAACCCACACTCAACAACAAAGCCTCTGTCAATTAAGGAAGACTAGAGCGACAATGGCAGCCATGCACGTATAGTGATAGCTCGAAGATCCAAAACTACACACGTATCGTGTTGGCATCCGGAACCACACACGTACGTATCACAATTAATTTTTTGGACGAATAGAAACATGTCCACCACACGTCGTTATGTCGTCCCCAATAAGTTTTTGTTTTTTTTTTTTTACCTTTGTTTTTTTTAAAAAAGCATGAATATATTGTAGTACCATGCTATACTGTGCTTGGTGTGGCCTTAACATTGCTAATTGCTAAAAAGCACATCCTAATTAAGTTGCGCAGGAACCAAGCAACAACATGGGCCTACACAGCAAAATCCTAATTGTTTACATGAACAATCAATAATCTGCCTTTTCTTGAACCAATCGACAGGACCCAATGTTCATCGATATCAATCAATTATTATAAGAACAAGCATGCATATAGTCTAGTTTGCTAAAATAGATGACAAGCCAACGAGCTATCACAGTGAACAAAACATGTTTATAATAAGCAAACAAACGATGTTTCATCAGGAAGGCAGAGCTGCTCAGTTGCCGGCGGCAGCTGCAGCGGAGCGTGCCTGCAGCACCTTGGCGAACTCGGCGATGTGGTCGGGGTCCGGGATGACCTCCTTGGCTACGTCGAGCGTGGCTAAGCGCTCCGCCCACGCGGCGAGGCGCGGGATCCGGCCGGCGTCCAGGAGCTTGACGCCCCCCACCTTGTCCCAGGCGCGCAACCAGCCGATGAAGCCCCCCAGCGCGACGTCCAGGTACCCGGGTGCGTCGCCGGCGAAGAACTCTTTCCCGCGAGCACTCGGCGAACGCACCCTCCAGCGTGTCCAGAGCGGCGAACGCGTCCGCTGTCGCTGCCGCCCTCTCCTCCTCCGTTGGGCCCATGAGCGCCTTCACCATCATGCCGTGCAACTGCATGCATGCGCGCACCGTGCCGTGTACAAAATGTAAATCACATACTAGTCCTCCTCAGTCCTCACGCACATGACCAATTCACCACTGGCGGTGAGTATGTAAATAAAGACGATATGGTACCTAATGAACCTACCTTGCCGTCGACGTATTTGGCCCAGAAGCGAGCGACGGCGCGTTCGTAGGGGTCGGCGGGGAGGAGGGCTTGGCCGGCGCCGGGGAAGGCGTCGTCGAGGTACTCCACGATGACGATTGACGAGTGACTCGGAGACGGGCCTGTCGCCGTGGAGGAGGACGGGGACCAGCTTGTGGACGGGGTTGGAGGCGAGGAGCAGGTCGCTCTTGTTGGTGAGGTCCTCCTCCACGTTCTCGTACTCCAGCCCCTTGAGGTGCAGCGCCACGCGTACGCGGTTCACGAAGGGGCTCGGCCAGGCGCCCAGCAGCTTCAGCTGCCCGGCCCCTCCGCCACCAGCTGTGGCCATTCTCGCCGTGCGCTCCCGGCCGCCGGTCAGTCGATCGCGTGACCTGTGAATCAGTCTGTGAATGGTGCCGGGTTTGGTGGCCTCGCGTGACCTATGTGTGTACTCCAATAGCCACACACACGGATGGAGCCGTCAGTCGATGCCTATCCAACACCCCCCAACACGTGAACACGCATGGGACGACAGCAAAATCACGCGCCCTATATCATACCGTCGTCGTGTCGTGGGCGGTTGGGGTAGCCTGGGAGTACCATCGTGAGGAGTGAGGACCACAATCAATACGATGTGGCCCCTCGGCACTCATGGCCAGATACTTTAAGATTTTACACCAACACAGTCGTTACTATATGGTTCGATTTAAAATGTTCCCATAAAATTCTTTGCTGACATTTTTGACAATGTCTCGTTTTTGAACGGAGACGCTCGCGTCGCTCTCCGTACAGGGCGACACGGGGGGCGACCCTGGCACCACCGCTCCCCTCCCCCGCCAGCGTGCCTCCACGGCCGTCGCTGGCTCCTTCCCTCCCCCTCCTCCTCTTCTTCCCTTCCCTTCTCCTCCTCCTCCGACCTCAGGCTTGGAGCTCCATGGCCGCCGGCGTGCTCAGCTCCAGGGCCCTCGGGGCGGATCCGGCGCCTCCCATCGTGGATCCGGCAGGCGGCCTCCTCGGGGCAGCTCGGCGGCAGTGGCGGCTGGACCGGCCCCTGCTGCTCCATACGCGCGTACCTCCGCCCAGCCGGATCTCCAGGCGCGTCGGGCGATTGACGTACCTCTGCTCCATACGGCCTGGCGGGCGCGGCGCGCGGTTGACGCTACGCGCGGCTTGGTGGCGCGGGCGGCACGGTGGGCGGCCGGCGCGGTGGATGGCCTGCGTGGATCCGTGACGTGATGGTGGAGGCAGTCGCAATGGCGTGATGGTGCGGTGTTCGTGCTCTGCCCGCTCAGATCTACGGTACGTGGAGGCGGCGGTGTCGTGGCGACATGGCTGACCCTGGTTTAGCTGGGTGTGCCCCTGCGGCGCCATGGTGGCGTTGTCCGGTGGTGACCTGGCGTTGGCATGCCCGTTGTTCCTTGGTGGTGCTAGACCGGGGTGGTTGCTACAGATCCGCCGCCTCTGATACTGGATCTGGCAGTCCCTGGCCGGTTCTGCTCCAATGGAGTCGACGGATGTGAGCGGTTGCGGTGGCATGAGTTCTGGGCGAAAGCCCAGCCTAGCTATGTCGGGTAGACGACGGTGACGCCTTGGACGCCACATTCTTCCCAGGAAGCGTCGTTGTTTTAGATCCTCGTGCCTCTTCGTCGCCCTCAGTGGATTTTGGTTGAAAGCCTCGCCTTAGAGTTCTCTTTCTCTAAGGCCAGCGACGATGGCGTCTTCGGCGTCACCTCCTTTATGAAGGCGTTACTGAAGAATCTCCCCGCTCCTCTCGCGTGGTCGGTTGGATCGTCGTGCTGAGCCTATTTCTGCTTCATGTTTCTCTTCGCCTTGGTTTGTCCAGCCAGTGGTTGTTGTAGGCGTTCTTGTGTTCATTTCCGGGGGATGTTTTGCCACCGAGGTGTAATTCTCCTCGACCGTGGTCCTGAGGACTTTGGCCTTAGTGACTCAAAGGAGCATTTGGTTTCCGGTGGATGCTATGCCGTTGAGGTGGTTCCGGTGGATGCTTTGCCACCGAGGGCGTCTACTGCTCCGGTCACTACTGGCTACCGAGATGTTGAGGTTTATTGTTTTACTAGGCTCAGCTGCTGGGGATGTTTGGTGGAGGGTCCTCATGTTCTTGTTGTTGTTTATGTTGAGGACTTTATTGGTATCTATGGATTACTAATGAATCCTTTTGTATCTTATGCGTGTAGGTCTATTGACCATTCCCACTTCTCTTAATGAAGAACGTGCAATGCACGATTTCGAAAAAAAAAACAATGTCTCGTTTGTATGTATAACCGACTAGCAGAAGGCGCGTGCCCTTGTGTGTGTCGGTAGGCACAGAGGATAATTGAATTTTTTTTAGTTATATGCATCAGGGGTCTTCGGACTTAAGTGCATGTCACATGGGTTCCTGAATTTTGAAAATACATTTCTGGTCCTCTAAACCTGTTACTAGTACACATAAGCCCTTGAACTTTGAAAATACATTTTGTTGTCCCTAAACTTGCTAAGTGGTACACAACAGACCTATACTTGCTACGCGAACATTTTTCGCTGGCGTGGTGTTGCTTCGTGGTGAAAAAATATGCACCAAACTCCTCTGAAACTTGATCCGCGTCACGGAAAACACGACCCTGGTTGTCGGCGATGCTTCTCCTGTTGATTCACAGGATCAACTAGCAGTAGATCTAGTCGGGTAGCTTCCATAACAGTGAATAAACAAGATGTATGAACTACTAGGAACTAGATCCGAAGAAGAGAAGTGATTAGGAGTTCATACCTAGGTTGTTCGAACCTGAAGAAGTAGTAGAAGATCCAGAGCCGCCACCCGCCATGTCCGTCGGCGGGCTGTGGTCGTTGACGGTGCGGGAGGGAGACGCAGGAGTCGGAGTCCGGCGGTGATGGCGAAGACGGACGTGGTCCAGATCTGTTGCGACGAGGAACGGTGGCGGCGGAGCTTCCCGTCGCTGGCTGTGCCCCTCACTAGATCGGATTAGGGTTGTCGGTGGGGAACAGTGGCTCACAGTGAACCGCGTACTGAGAGCCGGCGGCCCCCACCCTCTTGATATGCGCAGTGCGACGGGGGCCCGCCAACCATTAATTGGGCTGGGCGCCCCCGATCAGGGCGCGAGGTCAAAGCCCAGTGACCGTTGGGTCACTGGCTGATAGATCAGTCTAACAATCTCCCCCTTGATCTTACCAGTTTCTTTTACTTTTACTTTTCTCATTCCATTACAGATTTGCGCAAAAGGCATGCCTCATCATCACAGTCTTTTGCCGATAGACTTGACAGCCATAATGTTCATCTCTGTTCTGAAATAGATACTTTTACTTTTGGGCCCTTTAGTCCAGGAATCATAGGCTTTCCATCAACCCCAAGCTGGCAACGTGTTCCTTGAACACTGTGGGTGGTAAGCCTTTCGTTAGCGGATCCGCGAGCATCTTACTCGTACTGATATGCTCGAGACTTATAGATTGATCCTGGACTTTATCTTTCACAACATAATACTTTATGTCAATGTGTTTGGCAGCACCACTTGACCTATTGTTGTGAGCATATTGTACTGCCGGATTATTATCGCAGTACAACTTCAGTGGCCTATAGATGTTGTCAACCACTTTCAAACCGGTATGAATTTTTTCAGCCAATTCACCTGCCCAGTTGCCTCGAAACAGGCTACAAACTCGGCATACATTGTGGACGATGTAGTGACGGTTTGTTTGGAGCTTTTCCACGATATTGCTCCCCCAGCGAGAGTGAACACATACCCTGATGGACTTTCTTTCATCTCCCGCATAATCAGAATCCGAGTACCCTGCTATGTGCAAGGAATCTGATTTTCTATACGTTAACATGAGGCCTTTTGTGCCTTGTAGGTAACGCATGACTTTCTTTACCAATTTCCAGTGTTCTAGTCCTGGATTACATTGAAATCTGCCAAGTAGCCCGATAACAAATGCCAAGTCAGGGCGTGTGCACACCTGTGCGTACTGTAAGCTTCCGATAGCTGAAGCATATGGAACCGCTTTCATTTGTTCAATTTCATATTGGTTCCTGGGGCACTAAAATTCCCCATATCTATCACCCTTGACTATTGGTGCAGGTGAAGGCTTACACGCATGCATACTATATCTTTTCAGAACCTTTTTTATGTATGCCTTTTGCGATAATCCTATAACCCTTTCTTCTATCTCTGTGAATCTCGATGCCTAGAACAAATGATGCTTCACCGAGATCTTTCATATCAAATTTTGAGGACAAGAAATCTTTTGTCTCCCTTAGTAGACTGATATCACTACTCGCGAGTAAGATATCATCTACGTACAAGATTAGAAAAATAAATTTTCCATTTTGAACTTGGAGTACACACAGTTGTCCTCAACATTTTCCATAAACCCAAACTTCTTTATTGTGCCATCAAACTTTAAATACCACTGTCTGGATGCTTGTTTCAATCCATAAATGGATTTCTTCAAGCGACATCCCATCTGTTCTTTTCCTTTCACGACAAAACCTTTCGGTTGTGTCATGTAAACGTTTTCCTCCAACTCACTGTTGAGGAAAGCCGTTTTCACATCCATCTGATGCAACTCTAAATCATAATGTGCTACTAGAGCCATTATGATTCTGAAGGAATCTTTACATGAGACTGGAGAAAAGGTCTCATTGTAATCAATCCCTTCCCTTTGCGTAAAGCCTTTTGCCACAAGTCGCGCTTTGAACATTTCTACATTCCCTTGGGAGTCATACTTCGTCTTGTAGACCCATTTGCAGCCTACCGTTTTGGCCCCTTTAGGAATTATCTCCAAGTCCCAAACACCGTTGGTACTCATTGACTTTATCTCATCTTCCATGGCCTCAAGCCACTTGGACGAGTGCTCGCTTCTCATGGTCTGTTCAAATGAGGTGGGATCATCCTCCATTTGAAACTCTTCAGTGTTATACACTTCATAATCTGTAGGAATAGCAGATCTTCTAGCTCTTTGGGACCTCCTCGGTCCATCATCAGATGGCTCATGTTCAATCGGAACTTGTTGTTGTTCTTCCTCATGCGCAACGCTAGTTTCAATGGGTTCCTGTGGAACAGGTTCCTCATGTTCACTAGGTGTTGCCACAGGGACGTTAACAACAGGTTCTGTCACTACAGTATTTGGTACCGTAGGGACATTGGGAACAGGTAGTGAGAAGAATGATTCCTGAATCATCGGAGTGGGTACATATAACCGCTTCTCTTCAAGATCAATCTTGCGCACTGCCTGACTCCCCCTGATCAATTCATCCTCCAAGAACACAGCGTGTCTCGTTTCTACGAACTTTGTATATCTGTCTGAACAGTAGAAACGATAACCCTTGGACTTTTCATGTGAAATGACAACTCACTATTTTGGGATCCAGCTTCCCAATGTTCGGGTTAAACACTTTGTCCTCAGCGGGACACCCCCACACACGAAAATAATTCAGTGAGGGTACTCTTCCTGTCCACAATTCATACGGTGTTTTAGGCACCGACTTACTTGGGACCCTGTTTAGAATGTGAATAGCGGTTTTTAATGCCTCTATCCACAGACTTAGTGGCAGAGATGAGTAACTCATCATGCTGCTCACCATATCCATCAGGGTACGGTTGCGCCTTTCAGCCACTCCATTTTGTTGAGGCTCCCCCGGTGTGGAGTACTGAGCAACTATGCCATTTTCCTGCAAGAACTTTGCAAAAGGTCCAGGAATTTGGCCATATGGGGTATGTCGCCCATAATACTCTCCACCGCGATCGGAATGTACTACTTTAATCTTTAAGTTGTGCTGATTTTCACTTCAAGCTTAAAGATCTTAAATTTATCCAATGCTTCCGATCTCTCTTTAATTGGATAAATATAGCCATAGCGAGAATAATCATCTGTGAATGTTATAAACGAGTCATAACACCCACACTTTTAACAGGGAATGGTCCACAAATATCAGTGTGGACTATCTCTAAGATTCTCGTACTTCTTTTGGCATCTTTCTTATTTGCTTTACATTTTCCTTTGATGCAGTCGATGCACTGCTCAAAGTTTGTGAACTCTAATGGAGGAAGAATCTCATTCTTTACTAATCTTTCTATTCTCCCCCTTGAAATATGGCCTAAACGATAGTGCCATAATTTCGACGACGCATTTTGAGTTCGCTTTCGCTTTCTATTCGGATTGTTCGACGAGGATACAATCTCATTCACATTCTGTCGGTGGTACAAAAAAGGGGTACCCCCAATTAACGCAAACACGCGAGCACTCCATCTCCGTCTCGCCCGAGCCCTCCCAGCCAGGCCTCGGGCGAACCGCTCTATCTCCGTCTCGCCCGAGCCCTCCCAGCCAGGCCTCGGGCGAACCGCTCCATCTCCGTCTCGCCCGAGCCCTCCCAGCCAGGCCTCGGGCGAACCGCTCTGTTTCCGTCTCGCCCGAGCCCTCCCAGCCAGGCCTCGGGCGAACGCGTTCCCGCACCTCGAGCCTTAACGCACGGACCTCGAGCTGTAAAGACAGCTATACCAGCCCATACCACGCATTTAATGCCTTCACCTACTCAGGTCATGTCCACTAGTGCACGGCATGTACCACAGTAGCCCGGTGTAAAGGTCAAGTCACGTTTTCACTACAAGCATGGGCAAAAGGGCACCAGTGCAGCACTGTTCGCCACGCCGGCCACCGTAACCCCTCGAGGCCGACTATGCGCCCCTCGCCAGGCACTGTACACCTCGAGGCCGGCTACGCGCCCCTCGAGCCCTGTACTGTAACCCCTCGAGGCCGGCTACGCGCCCTCGAAGACCTGCACTGTACCACCTCGAGGCCGGCTCCGCGCCCTTGAGCTCCCGTGGCACACCTCGAGGTCGGCTTCGCGCCCTTCGAGCCCTAACTACTTTCATGCTATTGGGGAACAGGTACCCCAAGACCCGGAGGGACCTCACCGCGTACTGCACATTCCGGGATGGGTGCTGTACGGCTCCCGCCTTGTCACGCCCCCACGTCCGCGCCCGGGATGGAAGCCACGACTCAAGGACGCCTCAACAGCGACGATCACATCGGCTCCAGTGGCCCCGACAAGACAGGGTTCCTGCCCTTCTCCGTATGGGGCACATGCGCCCCGACACCTGTAATACTTTTTGTAACCCTAGCCTCCCCTTGCTCTATAAAAGGGGACGCTAGGGCCCCCATTCGGGACGACGGACAGGCAACACACGAGTCCACGCACATACACAAGTCCGGACTCCGGTCCCCGCTCATTGAGCTTGTATTCGCCCCTGTACAAGCACTTAGGTGCAAGTAATACAAGAATATCTCCCCCCGCTGGACGTAGGGCCTTCTTTGCCCGAACCAGGATAAATCCTTGTGTCCCATTGCATCACCATCCAGAAAGAGAGCACGCGATCATATTACTCGTTGGTGTGATACCCCCGGGTACGAAACACCGACAGTTGGCGCGCCAGGTAGGGCCTTCGCGTGTCCGAGCCGATTTCTCGTTGACTCCTGGATGGCTTCACCCTCTCTTCCGTTCTCGGCTGGTGCCGTCGTCTGGTTCGGGAGCCTCGAGTTCCTGGCCACAGGCAACAGCAACGAGCTGACTCTGCTCTCCACGGAGGGCCTAGGCGGAGTGCGTGTCACGCCACCCCGCGCGGGGGGCGTGACGCGTCGCCCACACCACCCCATGCCGCCACGTCACGAACGGCGCCATCGTCACCGTCGTCGTCGGGCACAGGCGGTGCCCGCGGCAAACACCTACGCCCCCGTAGCCGGTGCAGGGGCCCCAAGGGGAAACCCGCCCGGCGCACGGCCGGAGACCTCCAGGGCGCGTTCACGCCCGCCTAGCGACGTCGCATTCGTCGTACGTACGGACCAGGGGCCAGCCCAGAGGCCTCCGAACCGTGCGCCGTTGACACAACTCAGCCTCCTCCCGCGCGGGTCGCGCTGCGCTCGACGCCAGCGGTTCCCGGTCGGCCTCGACAGCTCTGCGGCTGTTTTCGCCCACCGCCTCGACGAGCGCCAACAGGGCCAGACGGAGGTGGACCGGAGCAGCGTCCGGGCACGCTGCTGCAAGCTATGGCCAGCCTGGAAATCGTCCCCGCGTTGCATCCACCGCGACTTCTTGCGACCCCTCGAGCCACCTCGGCGAGCTACCGTCGGAGAATGGTACCCGAGCTGCGGTCCCAACATCGGCCAAGGCGGCGTGCCCTCAACAGCTCTGACTCCGACGAATACGACTACCACGACCCCGACCTCTGGGACCCCACCAGAGAGTGTGTTCCAACTCGAGGAGTTCGTATGCGATACCGAGGACGAAGCGACGACAACAGGCCGGCCCTCGACTTAGAGGGACCTAGCGACGTAGCCGCGGCAGGCGGATCACGCATCCTGGGAAGGGACGAACCTCGAGCATCGGCTGCGCCGCCCAGCACGACGATGGCCGGGCGGCGCAACTCGCACAAGTGCAAGAGGCAATCACCAAAGCCGAGGAGGAACGGCGACACCTGCTGCAGCTCCGCCAAACCCTGATGCAGAACCGCCCCAGCCCCGAGGAGCCGGAGCTCGAGGCCGCGCTCGAGAGGTCCACCGGCGGATCCTCGAGAACGGGGCACCAGCACGCCCTGAGGTATGTTTCCCACGAGCTGGCAGAACGTGGTGGCGGCGGCCATGATGCTCCGTGACCTGCCCGCCGTCTCCAACCCCGACGCCAGGCGCATGCTCGGAGAAATGAAAAACCTCCTCGAGACAGCCGCGGTGCAGCAGGCCGAGAGCTCGGCGTCGCGCCGACGCGGGGCGGCCTCGGGGAACCGGCGGACACGCCCCACGACGCTCGTGAGGCGTCCGTCCACCAGCCGGACACCTCTCGAGCTAGGCCAGTCCGCGAACGGATCGTCGACAACCGGCCGCCTCGAGACCCCAACGACGCCCGCAACGACATCAATCGACGGCGCAAAGACAAGGGGCCCAAGAGCGTGGCTATAGCGCCCATCGAGGAGGCGCTACGACAGCGACGAGGACCGGCAGGTCCTCGAGCCCCCGGGCCCCCGAGTCTTCAGCCGGGCCATCCGCAGCTCGACCCTCCCCGACCGCTTCCGACCGCCGACCAACATCGTAAAATACGACGGGGAGGTCGAGCCCAAGCTCTGGCTCTCGGACTTCCGCCTTGGCTGCCACTGGGCGGAGCAAAGAACGACGACCGCGTGATCATCCGTCAACTCCCACTTTACCTCTCGGACACCGCCCGCCGGTGGCTCGAGGGGCTCCCGCCGGATCGGATCCACGACTGGGCCGACCTAGTCAGGGTCTTCGACGGGATTTTAAAGGGACCTGCGTGCGCCCAGGCAACCCCTGGGACCTACGGCGTTGCAGGCAGGCGGCGGACGAGCCCCTCCGCGACTTCGCTCGACGGTTCTCGAAGCAGCGTCTCGAGCTCCCCGTGCCTGACGAGGACGTCATTTCAGCATTCCTCGCGGGCACAACATGCCAAGAGCTTGTTCATGAGAGCTGGGACGCTACCGTCCCGGGACGGTCGAGGACCTGATGGATCGCGTCACAAGCTTTGCTTCGGGACGAAGCAGTGGGGGCCTTCTTTGGCCGCGCCACGGACAAAGGCAAGGCGGTGATCGTACCGGAGGGCTCCAACAAGGGCGACGGCGCCAAGAACGACAACATTGACGGCAACAAAAGGAAGAAAACAAACGCAAGGGCCAGAAGGCGAAGCGTGGCACCGATGACGACGACGACAAAGAAGTGCTCGCGGGCGCCCTCGAGCCCAAGAAGCCTCGAGGCCCCCCCGATGGGGCTGTTTTTGACCAAATGCTCGAGGATCCCTGTACCTATCACCGGGGCCCCTAAATCACAGGTTGAAAGACTGCCGACTGTTGAAGGGCTACTACTCCAAGCTCGCGACAAGAAGGAGGACGCGCCTAAGGGAAAGGATCCCGATCGACGCGGCGGCAGAGACGCAGATGGCGACTTCCCCCCGGTGCGCGCTGCTACATGATCTACGGGGGCCGACCGTCGGGCTCTCAGCTCGAGAAAGAAAGAAGGAGCGCCGGAAATCTTTTCGCTTGGCCACGACGCCCCCCGGTATCTTGACTGGCCCGATGCGCCAATCACGTTCGACCGTGACGACCATCCGGACCAGTCATAAACCCGGGGCTTACCCCGTCGTCGTCGACCCCGTCATAGGAGCGTTCCCACTCCAGGTAGTTGAGAGTCGACGTTCGGTTCTCCAAGGTGTTGATGGATGGAGGCTCGAGCCTCAACATCATATACCTCGAGACACTCGACCTCCTGGGGATTTCAGAAGGACAGCTCCGACCCAGTGTCGGGGGGTTCCACGGAGTAGTGCCAGGAAAGAAGGCCCACCCCCTCGGGCGCATCGATCTGCCGGTCTGCTTCGGCACACCGGCAAACTTCCGACAGGAAACGCTCACCTTCGAGGTGGTCGGCTTCCAAGGGACCTACCACGCCCATCATCGGCCGGCCAGGCTACGCCAAGTTCATGGCGATTCCTAACTACACGTACTTGAAGCTCAAGATGCCGGGGCCGAAAGGAGTCATCACCGTTGACACCTCCTACGAGCACGCATACCACTGCGACGTGGAGTGCGTCGAGCGGGGGGAGGCCAACGTCCACCTCGACTCGCTCGAGGCCTTGGCAGCTCTGGCCACCGAGGGGGCCCCAGAAGCAAAGCGTCACGCCGGCACCTTCGAGCCGGCCGAGCACACCAAGCCAATACCCGTCGACCCGACCTCGGCCAATGGCAAGACGCTGACCATCAGCACCAGCCTCGAGCCCAAATAGGAAGCAGTGCTCGTCGACTTTCTCCGCGCGAACATCGACATGTTTGCGTGGAACCCCTCGGACATGCCGGGCATACCGAGGGAAGTCGCCGAGCACGCCTTGGAGATCCAGGCCGGATCCAGACCGGTGAAGCAACGCCTGCGTCGCTTCGACGAGGAAAAGCGCAGGATCATCGGCGAGGAGGTGCACAAGCTTTTGGCGGCCGGATTCATCAAGGAGGTATTTTACCCAGAGTGGCTAGCTAACCCTGTACTAGTTAGGAAAAAGAATGGAAAAATGCGGATGTGTGTAGATTACACTGGTCTTAATAAAGCATGTCCAAAAGTTCCATTTCCTTTACCTAGAATTGACCAGATCGTCGATTCCACTGCTGGGTGTGAAGTGCTTTCGTTCCTTGATGCGTATTCCGGCTACCACCAAATCAGGATGAGAAAATCCGATGAGCTCGCGACCTCTTTTATCACGCCATTTGGTATGTACTGCTACGTTACGATGCCCTTCGGCCTTCGAAACGCCGGGGCAACGTATCAACGTTGTATGCAGCACATCTTTGGCGAGCATATAGGCAAGACCGTCGAGGCCTACGTCGATGACATCGTGGTTAAAACTAAAAAGTAGGGAACCTCATCAGCAACCTCGAGACCACGTTCGAGTGCCTCCGGGCCAAGAATGTGAAGCTCACCCCGAGAAGTGTGTCTTTGGTGTGCCTCGAGGCATGCTACTTGGTACATCGTCTCACAACGGGGGATCGAGGCAAACCCTGAAAAAATCTCAGCAGTCACGAGGATGGGCCCGATTCGTGACCTCAAGGGCGTACAGAAGGTAACAGGCTGCCTAGCCGCTCTCAGCAGATTCATCTCGAGGCTGGGGAGAAAGCACTACCCCTCTACCGCCTGCTGAAAAAAGACGGAACACTTTGCGTGGACCACCGAAGCCGAGGAAGCCTTGACCAAGTTGAAGGGATTGCTGACTTCTGCGCCAGTTCTCGTACCTCCGCAACCAGCCCAGGACGGTGATTCCCCCGAACCTCTCCTCCTCTATGTGGCCGCAACCACTCAGGTGGTCAGCGCGGTCATAGCCGTCGAGAGGTACGAGGAGGGTCATGCATTACCAGTCCAACGGCCAGTGTACTTCACCAGTGAGGTGCTCTCCGAGGCCAAGATCCGGTACCCGCACATCCAAAAGCTGCTCTACGGCATCATCGTCACAAGGCGCAAGCTTCAGCACTACTTCCTCGCCCATCCCGTAACGGTGGTGTCATCCTTCCCCTTGGAGAAATCGTCAACAATCGGGAGGCCACGGGGCGCATCGCCAAGTGGTCCGCCGAACTGATGGGGGAGACCATCACCTATGCCCCGCGAAAGGCCATCAAATCGCAAGCGTTGGCGGACTTCGTTGCTGAATGGACCGACACTCAGCTTCCGCCGGCGCAGATTCAAGCCGAGCTCTGGACCATGTACTTCGACGGATCCCTCATGAAGACGGGGGCAGGTGCGGGCCTGCTCTTCATCTCGCCCCTCGGAGTACACATGCGCTACCTGTTACGCTTGCACTTCCCCGCCTCCAACAACGTCGCCGAGTACGAGGCCCTCGTCAATGGGCTGCGCATCGCCCTCGAGCTCGGGGTCCGACGCCTCGACGCCCGAGGAGACTCGCAGCTCGTCGTCAACCAAGTTATGAAGGCTTCAAGCTGCGTCGATCCCAAGATGGAGGCGTATTGCGGGGAGGTGCGCAAGCTGGAAGACAAGTTCTACGGCCTCGAGCTCAACCACATAGCTCGAAAGTACAACGAGGCCGCAGACGAACTGGCAAAGTTGGCATCCACGCGCGGCACGGTACCACCAGATGTCTTCTCGAGGGACGTCTTCGAGCCATCAGTCGAGATTGAACCAAGGGGGCCCCTCGACGCCACCCCTCGAGCAAGACACGGGGGCTCGAGATTCGACGCCACCCCTCGAGAAGGACCCCTCGATGTCCGCGGAGGCGATGCAGATCGACGCACACGCCTCTTCTTCATCACGACACCTCGACTGGCGGACGCCTTACCTCGACTACCTGACGCGAGGCGAGCTACCAGAAGACAAGACGGAGGCCCGACGCGTCGCTCGGAGAGCCAAGACCTACGTCGTCTACGGCGACGAGCGGGAGCTCTACCGACGAAGCCCGACCGGGATCCTTCAGCGCTGCATCCCACTCGAGGAAGGGCGCAAGCTCCTCGACGATATGCACTCGGGGCTTGCGGCCACCACGCAGCGCCGAGGGCCCTGGTTGGGAACGCCTTCCGCCAAGGCTTCTATTGGCCGACCGCCGTTGGGGACGCCAAGCGTTTGGTCCAGGCGTGCCATGGGTGTCAATTCTACGCCAAGCAAACACGCCAGCCCGCACACGCCCTGCAGATGATCCCAATCACTTGGCCATTTGCTGTATGGGGGCTCGACCTCGTGGGTCCCCTCAAAAGGACAAATGGAGGGTACACACACATGCTCGTGGCCGTCGACAAGTTCACCAAGTGGATCGAGGCTAAGCCGATAGGAGACCCCACCTCCGAGAAGGCTGTCGAGTTCATCGCCAACATCATGTACCGGTTCGGGGTACCTAATGTCATCATCACCGACAACGGCACCCAATTCACGGGCAAAAAATTCACTAACTTCTGCGATAACAATAACATTCGCATAACCTGGGCCTCGGTCGCATACCCCCAATGCAACGGGCAGGTCGAGCGCGCCAATGGCATGATACTCCACGGGCTGAAGCCAAGGCTATTCAAAACCCTCAAGAATTTCGGAAAGGGGTGGGCTACAGAACTCCCCTCGGTGCTGTGGGGCCTCAGGACTACGCCGAGTCGAGCCACGGGTTCACTCCGTTTTTCCTAACCTACGGCGCCGAGGCCGTCTTACCCACGGACCTCGAGTACGGCTCACCTCGACTTCGAGCCTACAACGAGCAAACCAGTGACGAAAGGCTCGCCAACGCCAAGGACCAGCTCGAGGAGGCTCGAGACGTGGCGCTCATCAACTCTGCACGCTACCAGCAAACACTTCGATGCTACCACGACAAGCACGTGCGCAAAAGGGACCTGGCGGTGGGGGACCTCGTGCTTCGACGGCTGCAAGATAATCGAGGGCGCCATAAGCTCACCCCTCCGTGGGAAGGCCCGTACACCGTGGCCAAAGTCCTCAAGCCAGGCACATACAAGCTCTACGACGACCAAGGCAGGATCCTGGCAAACGCGTGGAACATATCTCAGCTACGTCGCTTCTACCCTTAAAGGCCTCGAGGCCTTGTTCATTTTATCACTTTGTACAAACATGTCAAAATGAATGAACAAACTCATGCATTATCGTTCGTATCGCTTCGCATCTTAAGGTAGCCTCGACCCTGCCTAGCTCAGGGTCGAGCCTCCCTCGGGGGCTGGCAAGGGGACAGAACCCACCCCAGACTCCGGAAAAAAAAACGCTTGTTTTCTTTTCAAAAATTTGACCCTCGTCTCGACTCACGCCTCGAACGAACTAGCAACGTCTAAATCCTAAAGTACATCGAGCCCCAAGGTCAGGGGGCGTCGACGTAGACGGCCGCCTACGCCCCCGGGCTACGGTACCCTACCTACGCCTCCCTCGAGGGGCTCGCGACGTACTAAAGGAACACAGACTAAGTTAGCAGAAACTCGAGCTCATGACAAAGAGAAGCGGTCAAACGCATTTGAAAAGAAAACAACTCTTTCCAACAAATCACATATACTTTCGGGTCTCGACGTACCCTCATTTATCTCACAAAATTCTTACAAGGGCCTCGACGCCCAAATTTGGCTCGCAGGCCTCAATCCTCGTCGGTGCGGTACTCCTCCCCAAGGTCCGCGAGGGCAGGCTCGACCTCGACGCCCGAGCTCGAGGGAGGAGGGCTCCCGACACGCTGCTGGCGTCAGGAGGCAGCACGTCCTCCTCGAAGATCTTCGCAAGCGACGTCCCCGGCCTCTCCATCTTCTCCAAAATTTTGTCAACTCGGCGATTGTTCCATTCCCCATCCTTCCCCTCGATCTCGATGAAGCCATTCGCGACAACATGGACCGGGAAGCGGAAACCGGAGCGAACAACCGCGAGTGTCTGCTTGACACCGTGATGGAGAGCTTGCCGGACGCGGTCCCGAGCGGCTGCGTCGAAGAGAAGCACAAGGCGTCGACCAAGGCATCGCCCCGAGCCATCGCACCCTCCGCCGCGGCAACAGGAGGAGCACCCCACATGGGGCCGAGCCGGTCGAGAGAAGAGCGAGCCCGCTCCGCCACCATCGTCTCATCTTGGAGCTGGTCCAAGAGAGCCTGGTTCGTCTCACGGAGCTCCTCGACCGTCTTCTCGACCCCTGCGCAATAAACAAGGAAGAGTGAGACGGTGGCATAACAAAAAACTTCAAGACCCAAACAAAAACAAGATGTAAACCTCACCGTCGCAGTGTTGCCCCAGTGCGGCGAGGTCGTTGGTCAGGCCCTCAGCACGCTGCTCCAGCCTGCGCTTCTCGGCCAGCGTAAGGAGCTTCTCGGACCTAAGGCCCTCGATCAGCCGGCCCGCCTCCACCAGGCCAGATCCTTGCGGATCACCCCTGCCGCGCGCCCCCCCCTCGGCAGCTCGGGCGGTGTCGGCGCCACTCACGGCGTCTTCGGCCTCTTTTTTGGCCGCCTCCGCTGCGGTCCGGGCGGCGGCGGCCTCGCCACGGGCGTCAGCGGCCTCCTGCTTCGCCGCCTCGGCTTCAGCCCGGGCAGAGGTGGCCTCGCTCGCCGAGCGTCCGCGGCCTCCTTCCTCGACGCCTCGAGATTGGCGGCAGCCTCATCCCTGGATCGGGCGACCTCACCTCGAGCCGCCTGGACCTCCGCCTCCGCCTCGTTAAGCCGGCTCGCCATCTGGGCGTTCCGGCTCAGCTCCGCGCGGAGATCTCGAAGCTCCGCCTTGGCCCGCTCGAAGGCGGCAGACACTGTGCGGATCGGCCCGCCTCCTCGGAGCAGGACCGCTCCGCCTCCGCCATAAGTGCGGCCACCTCCCGGAAGATGGACCGCACCTCGCGCGGTGCCCCCCGCTGGGCCGGCTGCTCGACGGGAACCACGGCAAGGGGCGGGCTCAGTGGGAGTGGGAAAACGGCCATATCGGTCGGTCGAGCTCGATGTCGGGCAGGCCCTCCTCCGCCTCGAGCTGCCCCGACCGCGACCGCCGCTCGACTGCACGGGCCCCGGCTCCCTCCGTCCCTCCGCCGGCGCCTCCTGTTGCGGATCGGTCGACGGAAGGCTCGACCCTGGACCCTCTTCCCTGACCGGGCCCTCCGGCGCCTCGTCGGCGCTAGCCGGCACGACGGGCGCCTCCACCGTCATCGAGCCCGCGGCGAGGAGCGGCCCCTGCTCGAGCTCGTTCAGGAGGTCCTCCACCGTCGGCTCCTTCTCCGCCGAAGTCTCTCCCCGCCTTCCCTCCTCCGCAGCCCGGCCCGTGCTGGTTGGAGCCACAAGGGGCGCGATCTCCTCAGCTCCAGACGCGGCGGGGGCCGAGCTCGCCCCAGGCGCTTCCCCCGGAGCAACCGTCATGATGAGGGGAAGGATGGCGCTCTCAGTTAGCACCATCGCGGGAGGGGGAGGGGGAGGAGGCAGCGCTTCGGCGGACACGGCGGTGGCGGGCTCGATGCCATGAGCTGAGGCCCCTGCAGTATAGATGATGAGATGGCGGAAACGTCAGAACCAGCAAAAGTACCTCGACCCCTATGGTCGATGGCCACGGCCTCACCAAAATTTGCGACGATCATCCGGCCCCCTCGAGCCATGGCAGCTCGGGCCTTCTCCAGCCAAGCGGCCTCTCTAGCAGAGGAGGGTGCCGTACCTCGAGGTGCCTGTGCCTCGACGGGGCTCGAGGCCTTGGCCCGCTTGGACGAAGCGAGATCCACCTCCTGGTAGGAGCGCTTCCCCCTGAGAAGATGGAGATGACACGCGTCATAAAAAGCAAAGAGGTGAAGCCTCACTACCGACGAGACCCAAGGAAACTACTCACCCGAAGCGGCGGCTGGGCTTCTTCCCGGAGTCACCAGACCCACTCGGGGGCTTCGAGCCCACCCCGCGGCTCGAGCCCTGCGCCTGGGCTGTCTCCTCAGGGCTGGGATGGGGGGAGGGCTCCCGACGCCTCCCATGGCTCGACCTCGAGGGAGAGCCCTCCTTCCGCACCACATCGCGGGAGGGCGATCGTACCGCCCTCGCGCTGACGTCGTGGCGCTCGCCCCGGCGCGGGCTCGGGACCTGCTCCGGCGCCCGCGCTGGTGATCGCGCCCTCCGCGTCCGCTTCCGCGGCCCGGCGGCGTGCGGCGAGGGCGGCGACGGACTCCGAGGACGCTCGCGCCTGGTCACGAGGCGCTCGGGGGCTCCCTCCCCGACGCTCATGATGGCGCGGGGCGCGGGCTCCGACGCTCTCCTTGGTGCCCACTCCTCCGCGGGCTCGACGTCGCCCTTGACAGCTCGCGGGGGTCGGGCCCGGAACCCTTCTCAACCTGTCGGCCGCCTCTCGAGGCCCGACCCCTCTCGAGACCCCCCGTCTGGGCTGATGCGGGGGCGGCCTCCGTGGGCGCAATGGCGGAGGCGCTCCGGGTCCGGGGCTTCCTTGCGACTGGGGGCACGTCCGGCGCGGAGCTCGACGGACCCGGGCCCCCGACGGGACAGGGGTCGACGCCGCCTTCCGCGGCTGCGCCCCGCGCGCCCCTTTGACGGCGGGACCTCCAATGCACCCTCCTGCACAGAGGAGCGGTCAGCCCTGTCATCGACGAGCCCCGCGCGCATCAAGCGCGCATCCATCCCCTCGTCGTCGTCCTCCTCCTCGTCACTACTCTCTTCCTCCGAGCTCGAGGAGCTCAGCTCGGGGGACCCGTCCCCAGGCTGACGGTTACGACGAGCCTTCGCCAGTCTCTGCTCCCGAGCTAAGCGACGCAAGTTTCTATCTTTCTGTTTCTTCTTTTTTGCATCCTTGCTCTCCTTGTCCTTTTGAGCAGAGAGGCGCCTCACCTGAGCATCCGCGGCGTCCTCCCTCACCGGGGGCCTCGACGCGCGACAAGTAAATGCCCCCTGGAGAAAGGAGAAGCGTGATAAGACAAACCACAAGACGGATGCAAACGGGTCGAAGGAGGAAGAAGAAGGAGGAGGAGGCCCGAGATAGCTCAACTCGAGGGAGGCTTACCAGGTCAAGACACCCCTCGTCGGGTGCCATCGCAACCAGGTGGGAGAGTTCAGGGACGAACGTCCCCTGGATCGTGATCGACACCCGGGAGACGCCCTCGTTCCGGGACAGCCTCTCTCCAGCCATCCTCGAGCGATTGAGCGCCTCGAGCTCAGCCTGCGGGCCCATCTCGTGCATAAGCAGGGGGCGGTCCGCCAGCGGAAGAACTCTTCGCTGGTGGAACGCCCAAATAACCGCTTGCACGGTCAGCTTCTTCTCGTCCCCAGCATCTTCATCAGCTCCATCAGCGGGGCCAGGTGGCGTTGCCTGTCCGCCGCAACACCCCAGGTCCACTTCTCCGGGCGTTGAGTGAGGACCCGGCCGGTGTACTGCGGAAGGAGGCCACCTTCGTTCCGAAGGTAGAACCAATGGTCGTCCCACCCGGCCTGGTTGGAGGAAAGCTTGTACCGAAGGTACTCGCGGGGGACATTGGCCGACGAGGTCCCCGCCCTCGCAGTAATGGCAAGGGAGCCCATACGCACGGGCCGCCTCCCGCTGGGCTTCAGGGACTTGATGAAGAGCTCGCCCCGGAAGAGATGGACGAACATCTCCCAGTGCGGCTCCATCTTCAGGTACCCCTCGCACACCGCGGCGAATATGGCGGCGTGCGAGATGGAGTTGGGGGAGAAGTGTTGAAGCTCCACCTCGAAATGGTGGGTCAGCCCTCGCAGGAAGCGGCTCGGAGGGACGCCGAGCCCCATGCGGTGGTAGCGCGTGAAGCTCACCACGTACCCCTCCGGCGGGTGCGGCTCCCGGTGCTCCGCCGACGGGATAACCCACCATGCGGGCCCCTCCTCCGGGTTGGGACGCAGAAGCCCCTGGGCCACCAGCGAGTCCATCTCGCTCTGCGTCACCTTCGACGGGCTCCAGCCCTCGGCCGGCAGCATCTGTGTCTGGGCGGCCATGATGGTGGCGCGGCGCAGATCCAAGCAGCGGACGGGCGGCGGCTAGCTCGAAGGAGAAGGCACGAAAAGGCTACGGCGGCGGCGAAAGCAAAGGCAAAGTAAAGGGTTCTTTTTCCCCTCTTTCGATATTTATAGGGAGAAATCCAAATGGGCGGGATCTCCCACGACGTAAAAAGGTAACAGAATGCATTCAATGCGCCTACCTAACCGCGTCTCGAGCCGGGTGCAGGTTACACGCGTTACCTCTCCATTCGCTCCACTGCCCGGGCCCGCCACGACCGTCGCTCCGGCTTCGCGCCCGTCGCTCTCCCCAACAGTTTTCGCCTAAAAAGGCGCGCCCAACGGGCAGAAGAATTCCAGACGACGGAGGCTTCTTCACAAAGGTAAAAACGGGCCCCGGCCCTAAGTCTCGAAGCAGCGAAGGCTGGCCCTCGAAAAGGGTTCGACAGCCGGCTTTGAGCACCCGAGTCAGGGACACCAAGGGGCGCCACTCGCGGCATTACTCGAGGGCCGAGCCCTCGAGGCCCCTCACGTGTATCCAAGGCAGGGAGCTCGACGTGCAGTGAGATCCCCTCCGAGGGAGGCATCGTGCCACCGGGCCCTATCGAATGGACCGGCACACTCTGCAGACTGAGCACCCATGCTTTATGAGACCGCCTCCGGGCCACAGTCGACCCCTAACGAACGGGGCACGAGCTCTCACTTGGATTCCCCGTTACTAGCTCACCGGAACCTCGATACTCGCCCACTCGGGGTAGTACGAGGCATCCCCCCTCGCATCCGATCGAAAGGACTCGCGGGATGACAAGCCGGGGCAATCGGCATGCCGGACAGCTCGAGGAGCCGGCCAGTCGGTTCAGCCCGGCACCCCTCGACGAAAGAGGGTCTATAAACTCGGACAGTTGCGACTAATCTTTTCTTTGTGTGAGCGTGAGATTTTCAGGCCGCAGGTGAAAGCTCGACCCCCATCTCGCCGAGCCCTCGAGACCAGGCCCAGGACAAACGCTCGTTCTCCGCCTCGTCCGGGCCCTCCGAGCCAAGCCTCGAACGAAGTCTCCCACGGCAAAGGAAAGAAGGCTCCCAACCGACGGAGGACTCTTCGAAAAAGCCCACGAGGGAGTTCTAACCACTCCCCCGTAGCCGGGGGCTACACCCGCGGGTGTAGGAACTCGTACTCGCCCACCGGGGTAGTACGAGGCATCCCCCTCGCATCCGATCGAAAGGACTCGCGGGGGGATGACAAGCGGGGCAATCGGCATGCCGGACAGCTCGAGGAGCGGCCAGTCGGTTCAGCCGGCACCCCTCGACGAGAAAGAGGGTCTATAAACTCGGACAGTTGCGACTAATCTCTTTCTTTGTGTGAGCGTGAGATTTTCAGGCCGCAGGTGAAAGCTCGACCCCCATCTCGCCCGAGCCCTCGAGACCAGGCCCAGGACAAACGCTCGTTCTCGCCTCGTCCGGGCCCTCCGAGCCAAGCCTCGAACGAAGTTCCCACGCAAAGGAAGAAGGCTCCCAACCGACGGAGGACTCTTCGAAAAAGCCCACGAGGGAGTTCTAACACTCCCCCGTAGCCTCGGGGGCTACACCCGCGGGTGTCGCTCGCACGACACCCACAGAGTCAAATCGACAGACCCTCGAAGACCAGTTAGCTACCCATCGAGATCCCAACTGGAGCCCTGCTCGAGTGCAAGCACTCAAACAAGGGCTCGGGGGCTACTGTCGGTGGTACAAAAAGGGGGTACCCCAATTAACGCAAACACGCGAGCATCCATCTCCGTCTCGCCCGAGCCCTCCCAGCCAGGCCTCGGGCGAACGCTCTATCTCCGTCTCGCCCGAGCCCTCCCAGCCAGCCTCGGGCGAACCGCTCCATCTCCGTCTCGCCCGAGCCCTCCCAGCCAGGCCTCGGGCGAACCGCTCTGTTTCCGTCTCGCCCGAGCCCTCCCAGCCAGGCCTCGGGCGAACGCGTTCCCGCACCTCGAGCCTTAACGCACGGACCTCGAGCTGTACAGACAGCTATACCAGCCCATACCACGCATTTAATGCCTTCACCTACTCAGGTCATGTCCACTAGTGCACGGCATGTACCACAGTAGCCCGGGTAGTGTAAAGTCAAGTCACGTTTTCACTACAAGCATGGGCAAAAGGGCACCAGTGCAGCACTGTTCGGCCACGCCGGCCACCGTAACCCCTCGAGGCCGACTATGCGCCCCTCGAGCCAGGCACTGTAACACCTCGAGGCCGGCTACGCGCCCCTCGAGCCCTGTACTGTAACCCTCGAGGCCGGCTACGCGCCCCTCGAAGACCTGCACTGTACCACCTCGAGGCCGGCTCCGCGCCCCTTGAGCTCCCGTGGCACCACCTCGAGGTCGGCTTCGCGCCCTTCGAGCCCTAACTACTTCATGCTATTGGGGAAAACAGGTACCCCAAGACCCGGAGGGACCTCACCGCGTACTGCACATTCCGGGATGGGTGCTGTACGGCTCCCGCCTTGTCACGCCCCCACGTCCGCGCCCGGGATGGAAGCCACGACTCAAGGACGCCTCAACAGCGACGATCACATCGGCTCCAGTGGCCCCGACAAGACAGGGTTCCTGCCCTTCTCCGTATGGGGCACCATGCGCCCCGACACCTGTAATACTTTTGTAACCCTAGCCTCCCCTTGCTCTATAAAAGGGGACGCTAGGGCCCCCATTCGGGACGACGGACAGGCAACACACGAGTCCACGCACATACACAAGTCCGGACTCCGGTCCCCGCTCATTGAGCTTGTATTCGCCCCTGTACAAGCACTTAGGTGCAAGTAATACAAGAATATCTCCCCCGCTGGACGTAGGGCCTTCTTTGCCCGAACCAGGATAAATCCTTGTGTCCCATTGCATCACCATCCAGAAAGAGAAGCACGCGATCATATTACTCGTTGGTGTGATACCCCCGGGTACGAAACACCGACACATTCTCATTGCTGACAACATTCAGATTATCACAAAGAGATAATAAATAAAGATCTTCTTGCGCGAAGGAAGACCAACACATTCATTATTAAATAGTATTCCACTTGCCATCTCCAAAATGACAACCATAACCAGTTTATCTAAACGTGTGAAACACTTATTAAGTTTCTATGCAATGAAGGTACAAATAAAACATCTCTAAGAATCAAAATGAATCCATTATTCAGCTGTAGAGGAAGATCGCCAACAGCTTCAACATCAGCTCGAACTCCATTGGCGACTCTAACCCATCTTCGCTTCTTTGCATAGTCCTTGTCGAACTGAATCCCTGTAAATAATTTGCAACATGAACCGTTGCACCAGAGTCAATTCACCAAGTAGATTTATCAAATTGAACATATAAAGATTCATTTACAAATGTAATAACATTCTCACCATTGCTTGTCAAAATCTTTCTTAAAAAGACTGGACAATTTTCTTGTGGTGTCCCGGCTTCACGCACTCGAGGCACTGATTAGGGTCCACCATCCTCCTTTGCGGTTGCATTTGCATTTGTTGTTGCTAAAGCTGAGGCCTATATGTTTGTTGTTGTTGAGGCCTATACTATTGCATTGGCTTCTTACCCTGAGCCTTTGAATTGCTAGGGCTGCCATTGCCTTTCTTCACATACTTAATTGCACCACCAGTTGCACCTTTGATTCTTTCCTCCTCTGGGCACACATGGCTATCAACTTGTCCAATGACCAATCCTCAGGATTATTGTTGTAGGAAACAACAAAGGTTTCAAACTCTTTTGGCAGAGAAGCGAAAATCAGATGAATAAGGAATTTCTGAGAAATAGTTAATTTCTTATCCATTGGTTTAAGCTTAGATGACATACTGTTCATTTTCAGGATATGGTCTCTTACACCACCACCAGCATATTTTTCAGTGATCCAATTTCTTGATCACCTCGGTGGCATAAGTCTTTGAGGAACCAGTAAACTGATTCTTCAACCTTTCCAGATTTTAGTGACCGTGTCACATTCTGGTGGGAGCGAGTTCAGGGTGGCAGGATTACAGTGTTCTTAACAACTACAACCAACTTCTTGTTGGTCTTTTCCCACCTAACCCGCTCCAGATCATGTTCAACTTTCTGGACCAAAATCCAGTTCCCGTTGTTTCCAAGCGGCATCATCCTCACCTGCCTCTCTCACAGGCTCCTTGAGCACTGCGGGACGAGGCTCAGTGAGGATCCAGTCAACCTCAGCCAACAAAAAACCAGCTCAATTTTCTTCTTCCACTCCAAGTGGTTATCCCCCTTGAGAGGTGGGATATCTTTAACCATGTTCATCAGAATGAGCCTGAAAACATAGTTCAAAAAATAGTGAGAAACAGTATAAAACATAGTAAATGACTTGCTTTTATGCATTATAACTAAATCACCGTTGGACAGAATAGAAATAATGCATAAACCTTTAATGGAACAGTGATTATAATATTATTATTTATCAACGTTGGTCAGAAAAATAATATCATAATGATAAAAACATGTTATTTTCAAAATTAAATTCTCCCATTGGTTCAAATTTTAACAGTGAAAATTAAAATCAAAGTACGCAGCGGAAACAATTAACAATTCTTTATATTTCTTTTTCCAGAAGAAATTCACATTCTTT
The DNA here is from genome assembly GCA_009763385.1 of Coix lacryma-jobi var. lacryma-jobi. Classification (NCBI taxonomy): domain Eukaryota; kingdom Viridiplantae; phylum Streptophyta; class Magnoliopsida; order Poales; family Poaceae; genus Coix; species Coix lacryma-jobi. The sequence goes on from CM019827.1 coordinate 57,753,259, forward strand.
AATATTCTCTGTGCAAAATTTTTTGTTGGAATAATTTTACACAGAAAATATACATTAAAGCAGTTAATAATCCATCAAAATATATTGATAAAAAGCTTCTGGAAAAAGAAAAAACCAAAACTGTGTCATATGCACCTTTCGGCCCGAAAAGGCCCAATTGGCCCGCGGCCATGCGAGCGCACGAGCTCTCTATAGCCAGCCCACGGCGGCCCAGAGGGCGAACATTTTTTTTTCTTGCAAAACGGCTCGAAAACCGATCATTCGGCCCGGCCGAGCGACAGCAGGCCTGCTTGCCTGTGCCCAGGCCGCAACCTGGGCTGGGCCGCGAAACAGGCCCACGCGCGTTCCCTCTTGGGCCAAAACTCGGTCTGATTGACATCGGCCGTTGGATCTAGGGTAAGCAAGATCGGACGGTTGTGCACGATTTTCGAGGTACAAAACCTTCAGCCGTTTTGCAAAACCCTAGTCGCATTCACTTTTCCCCACCGATGAGCCGTGTAGGGCGGCAGCCGCTCGGAGCCGAGTGCTCGCCGGCCGGCAAACAGGGCGGCGCGGCGGCCCCTTTGCTCCCTAGCGCTTTCTCTCTCTGCTCTGCATCCCCGAACCCCCACCCCGCGTGCGCGCAACATGGAAGGAACGGAGCCGAAGAAGGAGCGGTGGAAGCCGGCACCACCACGGGCCCATTCGCCGGCGTGCGCGCTCCCCTAGGGACGAGCGCGGCCGTCGAACGGCTCCGCCGTGGTGCCCTGTGCACGGCGAGTGGAACTCGGCCGGGCCCTTTTCTTGCTCGCCGGCAAAACGGCGGCTGGAAACCGTACCCAGCACAGGTAGGGTTCATCTGTCCGGATCGCACGATCCGTCGATTTCCTCTCTTTTTCATCCCATTCTCCCCCGATCTGGATCTAGGGATTCACTTTTGGGATGATTTTGATTACTGTCCGGATCAAATCCGACCACTGTTTGTACCCTCTTAGGGTTCCCGAAACCAAATCCACTAACTAGTGAGGCGATTGGTACCATTGTTGATTCACAGGATCAACTAGCAGTAGATCTAGTCGGGTAGCTTCCATAACAGTGAATAAACAGGCGATGTCTGAACTACTAGGAACTAGATCCGAAGGGGAGAAGTGATTAGGAGTTCATACCTAGGTTGTTCGAACTGAAGAAAGAAGTAGTAGAAGATCCGGAGCCGCCACCCGCCATGTCCGTCGGCGGGCTGTGGTCGTTGACGGTGCGGGAGGGAGACGCAAGAGTCGGAGTCGGCGGTGATGGCGAAGACGGACGTGGTCCAGATCTGCTGCGACGAGGAACGGCGGCGGCGGAGCTTCCCGTCGCTGGCTGCGCCCCCTCACTAGATCGGATTAGGGTTGTCGGTGGGGAACAATGGCTCACGGTGAACCTCGTACTGAGAGCCGCCGGCCCCCACCCTCTTTATATGCGCAGTGCGATGGGGGCCTGCCAGCCATTAAGTGGGCTGGGCGGCCCCGATCAGAGCGCGAGGTCAAAGCCCAGTGACCGTGGGGCACTGGCTGAGAGATCAGTCTAACATCTCCTAGTCGTAGATCTGTGCATGGCTATGACCGGCGATGCTTCCATGCATACCATGGATGGCCACGGCATGGCCAAAGCCACACGCGGAAGCGTTGCCGACTGGAGCCACGCACACGGTCTGGCATGCGACTAGAAGCATGATGGGTGGCCAGTGTCGTGCCTCACCCTCCATCTGCTGGTGCTCCCCTCATTGTCCTTCCAGCGACGGCGAGCACCTCTCAGGACTGCGATGAGAGGCGGCTTGTGGTTCGGGGTGTTTGGTATATTTTTTTTGCCACGTAGCAACATCACATCAACAAAAATACTCGTGTGGCAAGTATGAGCCTGTGTTATACAATTTAACAAGTTTAGAGGGTAGAAAATATTTTCATAGTTTAGAGGCCTATGTGTATCACTTAAACAAGTTTAGAGGGCCAGAAATGCATTTTCAAAGTTCAGGATCTTATGTAACACACGTATACAAGTTTGAGAGCCCTTGATGTATTTAACTCAACTATTTTTGTATCCAAGCATATTGTGACATGTTTCAAAGAATAATTGATGGCAGGTGCTTCCATTCTTCCGCCGCTAAACCTGACCTGATGCCATCTCTTTAGAGTGGGTTGTCGTGCGTCTGCACTTTGGTGCTGGCCTGCAAAAACCAGTGCTCTGGACCTCTGGTAGTGGGTAAATGATTGAGCAACAAACACGAACCCAATTAGTAAAATTCTGTCAATGTAGAGGAATCCATCCCTAAAGGAACCATATCAGCTTTAAGCCCAATGACCACCATATCTGGTGTGTTTAAATGCTACCCACCGATCTCATAAAACACGTCGTTCACGTGTTTTTAGCAGAAGTTTGCATGAAGAAAAGGCCATCCTCTTGAGCATACGCATTCGCTTCCTGCAGCATAGGATCATGTTACCTAATGTATTTTGGTTCAATAAGATGCCATCACAATCAAACAATGACATACGCACAAAATATATTGCTGGTACCATGCCCCAACATTTTCATGCTCCCAGGTCCCAGCCCACATGAAAGATCAAACTGGAAGTAGTGGTCCAGCCAGTCATTAGTTCTATGTACCTTCTGCGCGGTCAAGACCTATAATTACCATTTAGAAGATAACCAAAACTTTCTATTCTATCGAGGTTGCATCAGAAAATCAGTACACTCACTCAACATCTCTGTTTCCTACCACTCTGTACCATATTGTTGGCCGATAAAGATGCATTGATTGAATGCAAAAGCTTGTAGGATGAGAAATCACTAAAGAATCAAGATGGCAGCAGCTACAAAAACAAATGTGGTAGCCCATGAATGTGTTAAGAGTGGAACTTGAGAAGCACGTAAACATACTTTTGTTGGCACCTGCCTCGCCTCTAACAGATCAGCCTAGCTTGTTTCTAGCAAACTATTGTATTCAAGTTTACTGCATTAAAATGAAGGAAAGAAAATTCCAGCAAACTATTGTATTCAAGTTTACTGCATTAAAATGAAGGAAAGAAAAAATGAGAACAAAAACTACAGGAGTATCATGGCTTGGTAGCACCAAAAGTTACACAATCTGTTCTAATTTAGGGTTACTCATGAAATGCAGACAGAAAAAGGTGCAAACATCCACTTGCTCTATGTTTGCGACGTCATACTGATTCATTTCTGACCAGCTTGCTAACCGTCTTCTTCAATACGATACTAATATGAGGATTAAAAGGAACCTAACAAAGTGAACCACACTGTAGTTTCAGTTCTAGTGAAGTATGAACTCACTCTCTGTTTCTTCCTTAAAATATTCATTAGGGCCATACAAATACGTCAACTCAAAATTCTGGCACTTATTATCACTATTACATAAACGAATTTGCACAGCGTTGTCCTTTTACTCTCTGTGACAGACGCTTTTTTTTTTGCCCGCTGTGATAAATCTCATGATTTACCGCAGCGGGCACGTTTTATTTACAATGGCGGGCATGTTTGTCCGCCACGATAAATCGATTTACCGCAGCGTACATCTTAAGGCGCTCATTGCGAAAATGCCCTATTTTCGCAGCGGACGCCTTAAGACGTCCGCTGCGGTAAATCGATTACCGCAGCGGGCACCTTAAGATGTCCGCCATGGAAAATAAGAGTCAACTTTCAAATCATATTTTGAAGTAGTAAATTAATTCAAATGATAAAATTTTCAACTACAAAGGTGTTTAACTTATCAAGATAAACATTTTTGTTTTTTGGTGATTTCTTCATTTGACAAACTAAAAATGAATTTGTTCACAAATGTTACATCTCTAGTAGTTTATGAAACTACAAGAGTAATATATAAGATTTATAAATAATGTAAGAACCGCAATGTTAGATGTATAATGGTCAAACAACCAAAACAAACTTTGTAGATCTAGAGAAGTTATGAAAGTTTGTAGTTGGCAACTTTTTAATTTGAAGTAATCTTGTCATGCAAAACTGCGTCCGAATTTAAAAATTTTGAAATTTGAATTTTTCAAAATACCTCAGATGGAGAAACGACCAAAAAAGTTATAGATCTCGAAAAGTTATGAAACTTTATAGTTGACAACTTATAGATTTGAAATCATCTTGTCATCGAAACTATGTTGAAATTCTCCAATTTAAAATTCAAATTTTATAAACAACCTTGGATGGAGAAACTTCCTAAATGAAAAGTGTAGATGTTGAAAAGTTATGAAACTTTGTAGTTGACAACGTTTTGATTTGAATTAGTTTAGAGTCTTAAACAAAAAAGTAATTTACATATGGTTTAGTATAATATGAGTGAAACTGAAATGGAATATAGACATAAATGACGAAGGGGTGGAGTTGTAGTGGAGGTTACGCGTGCGTGCACGAGGTTGCTGGTTCGAATCTTGGTTAATGCAAAGTGCAAAAAAATTATGAAAAAATGTTGTGGGAGTAGATTGGAGGTGTAGCTGGCCGGTTGGATTTTTTCCCTAAAATTAAAAAATACTAGAGTATGAAAATATGCAAGAGAGAGTCCTTGCAAGCCAGGTAAGCTACTTATATAACCCCCACACAAATGGGCTAGCCGTTGGGCAAAAACTACATCGACCGGACGCACTTGTTGGGTTGACCGGACGTTAGGCCTCAGCGTCCGGTCGCTAGATGAGTGCCACGTGTCCGGCCAAAATGAATTCGGTCGCTTGATCCCAACGGCTATTTTCAATCACACGCCTGTTGGTGTTCGACCGGACGCATCGTTCAAAACGATTCGGCGCTCGCCCTCCAGCGTTCGGTCCAATCTAGAGAGGAATTTCTCTGATCGGACGCATCCAATCAGGAGCGATCGGACGCACCCCTGCATCCGGTCAACACTTGACAACTCAGACCAGCTTACGTCATACTGACCGGACGCACCAACGTCGAGTCTGTCACAACTTTTCATGTCAGACCAGCTTACGTCATACTGACCGGAAGCACCAGCGTTGAGTCCGGTCACAACTTTTCATCAGAGTCCGGTCAGAAACAAAATCTAACCCTAGGGTTTGCTACCGGACACGTCCAGTCACAACTGGACCAGCGTCGGTCGATGCAAATCAACATAGATTTGTCCCTTTTCAACTTTTATCTTATACCCTTGCTTCCATGTGCCAACACTAAAGTGTTTCAACACTTGTGCACATGTGTTAGCATTTTTTCTAAAGCATCTTTCAAGGGTTTGTTACTCACACTAGGTCCTAATGGATATGCATGTATGAATTCACCTAGTGGCACTTGATAACTATAAAGTACGGCTATCGATCCTAAATACACTCACACCCTCTATGGTGTCTTGAGTGCCAAAACAAAATCCCTATTTCTGCCTTTGCCTTGATCTCCATAGGGTTTTGCTTTTTCTTCTTCTCTTTTCAAATCTGGAGCACTTGATCCATCTTTTGGTCATCACCACCAACACCATGGTCATCATTTAGCTCCCACACTTGGTGTGTACCAACCTAGCTCATAAACACTTCATGACAAAGATTATTACCCTAGGTGACATCAATTATCAAAAACCAAATAAGGACTTTCAGCCGGGATGCTCGCCTGGACGCGTGCTCGCCTCCTCACCCAGAGCCATGGTGCAGAAGTCGTCGAAGGTGGAGTTGCCGAAGAAGCAGAGTCCGTTGAGACGCTCCTTCGTCTTCTGCTCGGACTCATTGTCGCTGGAGCTATCGTCAGAGTCACTGTTAACGCCGTTGACGGAAGCGAGTAGGGCACATCTATGAGCTTGTATGGTGGCCTCGAACACCTTCTCGTACACCTCCTTGTTGAAGTTGCCCTTGGTCTTCTTCTTGCCGGTGTTGTGCTCACGCTTGTCCTTGCGCCTGGAGTGGTTGTTCTTGCCGGTGGAGACCTTGTCGCGCTTGGGGCAGTTCGCGATGAAGTGGTCAAGGTCGCCACACCTGAAGCAGTCGTCCTTGCCACCACCACGCCAGCGGTTCAAGCGGTTGTTGTGAAACCACGAAAACTAGCTGATGACAAGGGCGAGCTCGTCGTCGCCTAACACCTCCATCTGCTCCTCTATCACTGAAAGCAAAGAAGACAAAACAAAAGCAGGTGGTAAAGTGTGAGCGAAAGATGTCGACCCATACTTGCTCGAGACCAAAGCCATAGTATGTGAAGATGGATTCTTCAGCTTGGCCTGGGTCAAGTGGTCAATCTCAGTGGACTTGTGCTTGCTGAATAGCTCGTCCACGGTGAGGGTGTCATAGCCTGGTGACTCAATGATAGTCGACACTTCACCTCTCATACCTTCTGATCTAGGGCATATAGAAGCTTGAGCATCCTCTCATGATCGTCATAGGTAGGTTGGCCCGATTGGCACACGTCTTGTTCACAATCGTTTGGAAACGAGCGAACATGTTGTTAATCGTCTCTCCCCCAGCTGCATGAAATTCTCGGATTCCCGCTTGTAGGTCTCAAAAACTTTGGTATTGACCTGGACGGTCCCCTCATGGTAGCTCTGAAGCTTCACCCAGATCTCTCGAGCAGTCTCAAGCTCAGAAAACATGCTCAAACTCAGAGAGGGAGATGTTGGCCAAAAGCACGTTACGGGCCTTGGCGTTCGTAGTGTTGATCAATCTGGTGTTGACCAACGCGAGCCGCTAGAACCCCGTATTCGCATCCTCACAAATCTCCCACACGGAAGAATCGATGTTGTTGAGATAAGCACGTATCCTGTTGACACTAGTTATCTATCAAAATTAAAGGATAAATAAATATGAAAAGGGCATGAATTCAATCACCAATAAAGGTTTAGGGTTTTAATTGACAATATTCCACGAATTTGGTGAATTGTGATTCTACAGGGACTAAACAGGAAAACGAGCACTGATTACTTCTCCTAGAAGGAAACCGACGGAAGATTACGGAACCGACACGTCAGGAATACTCCAGAAGGACCTAGAGGACACCAGAGGACACCACGAGGCGGGACACCCCGAGAGGCTGCAGGTGGGACCGACCAGTCCCACCCTAGGACCGGTCGGTCACCCCCTAGGCCCGATGGCCTCCGTCTTCTGGAAGCTTCCTTCACCGCCTTTGAGGATCCATCTCAGCCCTACGTGAAGTCGTTTGATCTAACGGCTGCGGTTGATCCCTCAGGGCTATATAAACAGGACCCCAGGCCCCAGGGAAGATCAAGTCTCTCTTCAGAAAAGTACGCCTCATTCAGAAACCCTAGTAGAAGACTTCAAGAGCCAGCTTTCAAGTAGAAGACTAGTTACCCCTCTAGTTTAGGTTTAGAACCTAGTCTTATACTAGAACTAGAAGAGAGAGAGAGAGGAAGAGATCAAGAAGGAGCTCCGGCCTGTCGGATCAACTTCTTCATCTTGTACCTGCGGATTCAAGTTCATCTTCAACTTGCTTCAGCGATTGTTTCGGTAATCAACGTCTATATTTAAGTTTGAGCCATTGTTCTTATTATTCTTAAGGTCTATGACTCTCTTTTGAGTACTTAATTCTTCTAGATGCGCTAGAGTTAGAGTAGTTGGATAGTGTAAGCGTGGTGCTAGACTTGATAGCTCATAAATGCCTCCTGTAACGCTAGTAGTAGTGGTTGTTCGCAAGGGTGACTCTTATAGCCTTGTTGATTCTTCTATAGTCCACTTACCCGTGTGTAGGCTTGGTACGATTATACATTTGCATAAAAGACTCATACTCTGTTTGTGACCTTTATGGCAACTTTCCCACTAAGAATAATATAAAACATATCACTCTTAAATTGGAATTAGACAGCCTTAATGATCCCCTCTATACTTCTAGAGTCTCCGTCCTTGTTAGCTACTTAGAGGTTAGACTTTAAAGACTTAACACTATCTGTTCCTTTGGTTCGATATTAAAACAGGTTACTCCGGTGAAGTGCTACATCAGTAGATTTTATCTGTGCGCTTGCGGATAAAGTAGAGTGTGCGTTAATTTATACCAACAAGCATTTCTTTCTGGCGCCGTTGCCGGGGAACGGTAGATCATCTTAAGTCTTAGTTTAACCTTGTATTATACTTTTATCTTTTTCTTTTTTGTCCCAGTCTTTTCATTATTTTTGTGTTCATTCTATGAATGTTGTTTTTGAATTCCACTCTTATCTATCACTACCCCATGAGCGCAGCTATAACCAGTAGAATCCTTACACCCTATCATAACATCTAGTTGTTAGCTATGCCTACCTTTTCGATGTACTTCCTTCTGTAATGAGCATAGAAATATAATTATGAAATTATTCCTTTGGGTATTCTTGTCACTAACCTTTCCAGGTCTAGAGCAGAAAAGAACGAAGGAACAACAAACACAAGGCATGCCCAACCAATCACCATGTAACATTGAATTACATTCATCCAATCTTGATTTGCAAAATCCAAGCTTAGGGAATAGACTTTCTAAGAGCATCCTCCTGTCGTGTTGCTATGTTGGTTATCCCTACCTTTAAGATATGCTCATATACTAATCATGCTCTTTCATCACCATCTGAATAAATCTCTATAATACTTTCATGCTACCCTCATTCGCTATATTATATGTTTAGGTTTGGAGTACTTTCATACATCTCTTAAATTAAGCATGGTGCCTAGTTTAGGAGTGGTGATCTTGCTTTCAAAGGCTTTTAATTTAAGTAATTAAGTTAAAATGCCTTCCTAGATCAAATTAGACATGGTGTCTAGGTTGATTTTTGAGTCGATAGTATGCTATAGTGGATGTTGGATATTTGTTGGACTAACCCCTACAAGGAAACTTTCAATATCAATTGGAAAAGTCCGGAGATCAACTCACACTGGAGATAAAGCAAGACGTACAATGAACTTCAACAACTTTGCACAATGAAGACTCAACTCATTCATCATGGATGAAAGAACTATGAGTATCAAAGTTTATTTATTTTGTCTTCTACTGCAAGTTATCTTTTGCTTTGTCACACCCGTTTTAAAAACAAAACCAGGTATACACCATATGTGAGCCCAGGAAGTCAAATCTCACATATAGCTACAAATAAAGGGTAATATCAAAATACAATGCACATATATAACGTATAAACGCAAAGAACATAACCTTAAAGAGCAGACAGCGGGAAGACACTCCGATCTTCAGATGGAGACACCAACTTCACAGGGACAACTGACTGGTTGATCACAAGCCTAACTTCTCCAACTCTTGCAGTCTGGTACCCATCCGGGATTTTTCCAAAGTATTGAAAAGTAAAACAAGCATAAGTACATCTCGTACTTAACAAATATAACATGGGGTTCATGAGGCTCAAAAAGGCTAACACTGATTTAACTGCATTCAGCTTTTAATTGGCAGAATTTTAGCATTAAGCAGCATCAAAGTATGTCCATCCCAATTTAAACATATGATCAAGTAAACATGTATCCATTGAATAAATATAACATTATCATCATTACCATTATTTATAGCAACAACTATACCATAAGAATTCCAGGCCACTCGTAACCGTGAGTACGACTGATATATCAGTTTTACACTCTGCAGAGGTTGTACACTTTACCCGAAGAGTAGTGATTCTCGTTTGCCAGGGATAGCTAGTCCCATATCACACTGCCAAGGTGCATGGCTGGGTTCACTGCGTAGCCTTTCAAAGGTTCGTCTAACAAGTTAGGGTCGCTAGGTCTTAAGGCAAGGGGATGTAGAGCCCTCCTTCCAGGTGGCACAATAACACGCAGCCTATACACACGTGGACAGAAGCCGCACTATACCCGTCTCGGCAAGCGCCTTATGCGCCCTTTCGGGTAACCACTAACAAGCTAGAAAAGGTCCTCATACTGAGCTAAGGTCAGAGCCATATAACTCCCATGGTTGCACTGTATGTCCCGGGTGATCCCTTATAGTAGATCCTAAACCATGTTGCTATAAAAGTCATATTTCAACATGTCTCATCTCATATATCATTAAACAAATTTACATGATCATAGTTTAAGTTGAGCACTAGCATCAAGCTATCCAATGCATACCCATGGTTGTCAAGGTACAAGATCAAACATCTAGGATAAGTCTATATAGGCATCAGGGTAGACACATGCAATATGAATTTAAGTGATTATAAGGTGAATAGGTAACAAGGATGGTCCCATGCTATACTTGCCTTAAACTTAAGATCTTTCTTCTGTTGACTTGTAGATTTCCAAAGGTTGACGCTTGATCACGATCTCTTGATCACCAACGTAAACTCACAGACTGGACATACGATCACAGAACACCACACATGCATCCAATATCAATCATGCAAAGCAAACATAGCCTATGAGTAGAACAGTACATCAATCATAAGAAAACAAAAATGAAGAGCTTTGAAAACTGATCTACGTGTCACTACGGTCACACAGACTCGAAGGTCACGCTAATCGGAGTTTTAACGAAAAAGATATGAGCTAAACAAGATTAAAGACACTAATTACTAGATTAGATTTAACTCAAATTTAATTATAGAAAACAGTACTGAAAGTTATATAGTTCGAAAGATCTTTTCGAAACGAATCTAACGCAAGTTGAACGGTTCAAAACTGAGTTAAAACAAAGAAGTTATAAGGGTTTAAAGTCAGTGGCAAAACTGTAAATAAGTCAAACTTGAATTTGCAGATTTAAATAAATAAAATGAAATTGGAAATTCGGCTGGACTGCGCCTCATTTAAGAGAAAACGCATGGGCTTGGAAGTAAGATTGGACAGACTCAGTGAACAGGTCAAGGTGGAGCGCGGGTTGATGCTTAGAAAACTTGGGGGACTTATTTGCAAAACATCAGCCGAAGGGGTATCGGTCTTTGCCGAGCGTTGGATCTGAGACGGATGGATGCGATTAGGCCTGGGAGGTCAGGGCGGCGCTTTCAGCCGGAGTTGGGGGAGGGGTCGGCGACCAAGGTGGTGCCATGGCCGGAATCGGCCGGCGCGGCTCGGTTTCGAGCTAGAGAGCGGTAGAGAGCTCGGGGACGGGTTCAATCGATCCAGGAGCTCGTGACGAACTCACCTGGCGCAACGAAGACAGAGAGGATGGCGAGGAGCTGGTGGATTTCTTGATGGAGCGGCGGCGACTTCTCTGCAGTCGGTGGTGAACACGGGTTAGGCAAACAGAGGGAAAGAGAGCGAGAAGAAAGGTTGGGAAGCTTCACAAGATCGATCTGAGGCTCGTGATGGGTCTTACAAAGGCAGTGAAGCGGCGAGTGGCGAGGACAACGGCGGCGGGTCGAGCTTCATCTCGGCGAGATCCAATCTAGGCGGTTGGAGTGAGTTAGGGCACGAGGGCGTCTCGGTGTTACGAAAAAAAGAGGCGGCGGGGTCGGGGATGTTTATAAAGGAGCTAGATTGATCAATACGGCAAGGGGAGCGGTGTAGCGAAGAGGGCCTCGAGCTCGGACTCGTGCTCGAGCAGGATTCGAAGGAGGAAGGGGAAGGTGACAGGTGGGACCATGGTGTCGGCGAGAGGAAGAGGGAAGCGTTGCGGGGCGGTGCGACTGCCGTGCGGCCATGCCGGTCAGCGACTGCGAGGAGGGAATGCGGCGCGCGCGTTGCGACCGGTGAAGCTGGGCCGGCCTGGTTGCCGTGGGCCGCGCACTTGCAAGAAGAGAAGGGAGGGGAGAGGCGCGCGCGGGCCTGCGGCTGGGCTTGCGCAAGGAGAGGGGGATGGGCCGAGCGGGGAGAAGGCTCGGGCCAGGAGCAGGTCAGTTGGGCCATCGGGACAAAAACCGAAGGGGAGGGGGAAAGAAGAGTTTTGCATTTTTCTTTTGTTTCAAAACCTTTTTCAAAACATTTTCAAAACCAGTTTGAAATCTTTTGAACTTTTGAATTTGATCCTTGAGAGAATAAACAGATTTTGAACTTTTCCAATCTTTTCGAAAAAACAAGGTCTTTATTTTCAAACCCCTTTTCTTTATAAAATACATTTCCAAATTGTTTGCAAATCATTTTGAATTCAACTTGAGTTTTAACCAAAACCACACATCACAAAAACTCAAATGCTCCAACATGAATGCATAAACATGTTTCTAAACCCTAGGATAAATTTTTAATTTAGAGAAAAATTTTATTTACCTACATTTAATGAGCACAAAAATTCATAATTAAATCATTTTAACTCTAATTCAAGAAATGCAAATTTCAGGGTGTGACAAAACTACCCCCTTAAAAGAATCTCGTCCTCGAGATTCGGAAGAAGAAGAACATAGAGATAGGGATACACTGGCATTGAACCTTCATCTTCACTTTCTCGAGTAACTTCATTGTACTTATCATGATCGGTGTAGCAGTGAAGCTTTCTGAGTCTTCGTGGAGTCGACTTATAGATGGTCAAAACCAACTTGCTCTGGGTATGTTGAAGATCGACTCTCATCTTGAAACAAAGATCAAACTTTATGCATACTTGAGCTTCTTGAAAACAATCCAACATGTTACCAAACTCACGCAAGAAGACAACTGCTCTTGATAGTGACTTTCCAACCATAGAGATAACCAACACCTCGTATAAAAACACTAGGATGTGAGAAACCTTCTTCTTGTAACTCCTTTATCTTGGCAACCCCCCTTAAAAAGGGTTGAACTAGGGGTACCAAGGTAGCTTACATATTATTCCTAGCATGTTGATAGCCATAACCAACTTCTGATATCCTAGAGAAGGGTAGCTTATATATTATTCCCAGCATGTTGATAGCCATAACCAACTTCTGATATCCCAGAGAAACTCATATGTAAAGGTAAGAACAAGAATTCTGAATTTCTCGCGAGTAGCAAAACAGCAGTGCCGTAAACATCCATAACTCGAGCTCTGTTTATCCAATGAAGTTGCAGTTTACCTTTCTGGAAAGCTTATGAAATCCTCTACATCTTTCATGTAGAACACTTTCCCAGATTCTGTAGTTAAGGTCGTCGAAAACAGCAGACAACAGAACTATTCCATTCCAGACAGCACAGATGTATCAACTTGTGAATTTCATAACTCCAAAACCATAACAGCTATCAGGGTGGTTCTTGCGCTCAGAGAAAGATCATGAAGTCTACTTGGTGTCCAGAATTGTTCTATGATTTTTGAACATCCAAAAACAGAGATATAAGCTGATAAAGACAGACTGCTCCAGAAGGATAGGATAGAGGGAACATAAGAAACAGAAACCCAACCTTCTATGCATGAACTTTAGCCTATCAACTAAACTTAAATGAGATTGTGAGAAAAGCCACAAAATCATTTGCACTCATTACAAAGATGCAAAACAAGCATTATCATAAGGACAAACAACAAACATTACAGATTCACAAGCCACACATGGGCCAAAGACTTGACTTTACTTCGTCACTAACGTTTTATTACATAAGGGCTTAAGAACTAGAACACGATACATCTGAAAGAACATCAAGGGCAGCTTTTCTGTACACTCTTCATTTGTCATCTGTTATCAGGACTTCCTTTGCATCAGGCACTGACATCACTTGTTGGTGGCTACTCTGTAGTGACTGGGCTCTGGCCACTTCCATGAGTCGACTGTTGATCTTTTTGGGGCAGGATCTGATATAATGTCCTTCCTGTTGACAATGATAAATCTTCCTTTGGCTGGATCTGCAACAATAGAAGTGTTGTTTGATGTGCTGCCATCTTGCTGACTCGGAGGATTGACTTTTACCAGTTTATTCTGCTTCTTAACTCGCTTCGTGGTTGGAATTCTTTGTAGGTGATTGTCCATCCATCTATGTAAACCTCATGTGGAAAGTTTTTTAACTGGAGGAGCTTCTAAATGTTGCTGATCTAGGCTTGTCTGAACAAGGGTTGAAACTGGATGTGATACTGGAGTAGAACACAACTGTCGGTGACGTATCAACGGTGGCTCGAATGAAATTGCTTTCCTCTTTTTATCTTCCTTGACTTCACCACTTGGGTTCGCTTTGACCTCATCCTTGGTTGACTTCTCTTGAAGACAAGAATTCCCATAATGCTTGCAGCAAAGACATCGATCCTGAACCTCTGGCACCTTACTACTGCTATCTTCCAACAGACTTGCTTCACATTCATTGGTGATAATGGCATACCTCGATATTCAATCCTTTCGCCTGATTGTGTTCTTAAAAACACTGAATGTCGGGAATAATTGACCTCACCTTTACGACCCCTTAACCATCCATGTCCAAGAATAACATCGATTCCAGAGAGTTCCAAACATTTAGTTTCACTATGAATTCACTCTCTTTTATCTGGACTCTAACATCTCGACATTCATTGTTTGTCTCAATTTCTCCAGTTGGTGTGCGAACTACTATGAGCTTCTTTGTTGGCCATTCCCTTATCTTCAGGCGAGCTACAAACTCGGCAGAGATGAACGAGTGCGAGGCACTGGGGTCAAAAAGAACCATGGCAGGTACTGAATTGACTGGGATCATGTCATACACAGCTTTCTTTGCTCAATGAATGGTGGTCATATCCACATGCTTCAATTTTCCGTGAATGTAATCTTGCTCCACTTTATCACCTTGTAACTGTTCTTTATGGCTTCCTTCCATGTTGGTTTGTCCTTGTGTTGCGTCTTGCTGTTGCGTCATTCTCCCCAGATCTTGTCTTTGCATAGCGATCAGCTTCCGTTTGTTAATGCGGTCAGAGACGACATAGCTTGGTCAAAGATCCATCTACTTAGACAGAGGGAAGTTTTCAAAAGCAATTCAAGGCAAGGAGTGAAGGTGAGAGCAACATTTAAAATTTAAGCAACAAGGAGAGATAAATGACAAGGGTAGAAGATACAATAGTGAGAAAATATCAAGGTTGATAGAACAAGGGTTCTATAGCAATTTTCAAAACTTTTAAAACGACCAGTTTCTAACTAGGCTTGCGTCCTACAGTCAGCATTGCTCCGATACCACTTTGTCACCCGGTTTTAAAAACAAACCAGGTATACACCATATGTGAGCCCAGGAGTCAAATCTCACATATAGCTACAAATAAAGGGTAATATCAAATACAATGCACATATATAACGTATAAAGCAAAGAACATAACCTTAAAGAGCAGACAACGGGAAGACACTCCGATCTTCAGATGGAGACACCAACTTCACAGGACAACTGACTGGTTGATCACAAGCCTAACTTCTCCAACTCTTGCAGTCTGGTACCCATCCGGGATTTTTCCCAAAGTATTGAAAAGTAAAACAAGCATAAGTACATCTCGTACTTAACAAATATAACATGGGGTTCATGAGGCTCAAAAGGCTAACACTGGTTTAACTGCATTCAGCTTTTAATTGGCAGAATTTTAGCATTAAGCAACATCAAAGTATGTCCATCCCAATTTAAACACATGATCAAGTAAACATGTATCCATTGAATAAATATAACATTACCATTATTTATAGCAACAACTATACCATAAGAATTTCAGTCCGCTCGTAACCGTGAGCACGGCTGATATGTCAGTTTTACACTCTGCAGAGGTTGTACACTTTTACCTGATGAGTAGTGATTCCCGTTTGCTAGGGATAGCTAGTCCCATATCACACTGCCAAGGTGCATGGCTGGGTTCACTGCGCAGCCTTTCAAAGGTTCGTCTAACAAGTTAGGGCCGCTAGGTCTTAAGGCAAGGGATGTAGAGCCCTCCTTCCAGGTGGCACAATAACACGCAGCCTATACACACGTGGACATAAGAGCCGCCTATACCCTTCTCGGCAATAGCGCCTTATGCGCCCTTTCGGGTAAACACTAACAAGCTAGAAAAGGTCCTCATACTGAGCTAAGGTCAGAGCCATATAACTCCCATGGTTGCACTGTATGTCCCGGGTGATCCCTTATAGTAGATCCTAAACCATGTTGCTATAAAAGTCATTTTTAACATGTCTCATCTCATATATCATTAAACAAATTTACATGATCATAGTTTAAGTTGAGCACTAGCATCAAGCTATCCAATGCATACCCATGGTTATCAAGGTACAAGATCAAACATCTAGGATAAGTCTATATAGGCATCAGGGTAGACACATGCAATATGAATTTAAGTGATTATAAGGTGAATAGGTAACAAGGATGGTCCCATGCTATACTTGCCTTAAACTTAAGATCCTTCTTCTGTTGACTTGTAGATTTCCAAAGGTTGACGCTTGATCACGATCTCTTGATCACCAACGTAAACTCACAGACTGGACATACGATCACATAACACCACACATGCATCCAATATCAATCATGCAAAGCAAACATAGCCTATGAGTAGAACAGTACATCAATCATAAGAAAACAAAAATGAAGAGCTTTGAAAACTGATCTACGTGTCACTACGGTCACACAGACTCGAAGGTCACGCTAATCGGGAGTTTTAACGAAAAAGATATGAGCTAAACAAGATTAAAGACACTAATTACTAGATTAGATTTAACTCAAATTTTAATTATAGAAAACAGTACTGAAAGTTATATAGTTCGAAAGATCTTTTTGAAACGAATCTAACGCAAGTTGAACGGTTCAAAACTGAGTTAAAACAAAGAAGTTATAAGGGTTTAAAGTCAGTGGCAAAACTGTAAATAAGTCAAACTTGAATTTGCAGATTAAATAAATAAAATGAAATTGGAAATTCGGCTGGACTGCGCCTTGTTTAAGAGAAAACGCAGGGGCTTGGAAGTAAGATTGGACAGACTCAGTGAACAGGTCAAGGTGGAGCGCGGGTTGATGCTTAGAAAACTTGGGGGCTTATTTGCAAAACATCAGCCGAAGAGGGGTATCGGTCTTTGCTGAGCGTTGGATCTGAGACGGATGGATGCGATTAGGCCTGGGAGGTCAGGGCGCGCTTTCGGCCGGAGTTGGGGGGGGGTCGGCGACCACGGTGGTGCCATGGCCGGAATCGCCGGGCGGCGGCGGTTTCGAGCTAGAGAAGAGCGGAGTAGAGAGCTCGGGGACGGTTCAATCGAACCAGGAGCTCGTGACGAACTCACCTGGCGCAACGAAGACAGAGAGGACGGCGAGGAGCTGGTGGATTTCTTGATGGAGCGCGGCGGCGACTTCTCTGCAGTCGGTGGTGAACACGGGTTAGGCAAACAGAGGGAAAGAGAGCGAGAAGAAAGGTTGGGAAGCTTCACAAGATCGATCCGAGGCTCGTGATGGGTATTACAAAGGCAGTGAAGCGGCGAGAGGCGAGGACAATGGCGGCGGGTCGAGCTTCGTCTCGGCGAGATCCAATCTCGGCGGTTGGAGTGAGTTAGGGCACGAGGGCGTCTCGGTGTTACGAAAAAAAGAGAGGCGGCAGGGTCGGGGATGCTTATAAAGGAGCTGGATTGATCAATACGGCAAGGGGAGCGGCGTAGCGAAGAGGGCCTCGAGCTCAGACTCGTGCTCGAGCAAGATTCGGAGGAGGAAGGGGAAGGTGACAGGTGGGACCACGTGTCGGCGTGTCGGAAGAGGGAAGCGTTGCGGGGGGGGGGCGGTCGATGTCAGGCGGCCATGCCGGTCAGCGACTGCGAGGAGGGAATGCGGCGCGCACGTTGCGACCGGTGAAGCTGGGCCGGCCTGGTTGCCGTGGGCCGCGCACTTGCAAGAAGAGAAGGGAGGGGAGAGGCGCGCGCGGGCCTGCGGCTGGGCTTGCGCAAGGGAGAGTGGGATGGGCCGAGCGGGGAGAAGGCTCGGGCCAGGAGCAGGTCAGTTGGGCCATCGGGCCAAAAACCGAAGGGGAGGGGGAAAGAAGAGTTTTGCATTTTTCTTTTGTTTCAAAACCTTTTTCCAAACATTTTCAAAACCAGCTTGAAATCTTTTGAACTTTTGAATTTGATCCTTGATAGAATAAACATATTTGAACTTTTCCAATCTTTTCGAAAAAAACAAAGGTCTTTTTTTCAAACCCCTTTTCTTTATAAAATACATTTCCAAATTGTTTGCAAATCATTTTGAATTCAACTTGAGTTTTAACCAAAACCACACATCACAAAAAACTCAAATGCTCCAACATGAATGCATAAACATGTTTCTAAACCCTAGGATAAATTTTAATTTAGAGAAAAATTTTATTTACCTACATTTAATGAGCACAAAAATTCAATTAAATCATTTTAACTCTAATTCGAGAAATGCAAATTTCAGGGTGTGACAGCCTTGAATCATGTTAAAGTGCAGCCAACACATAAAATACTAGTCTATGCTAAAATAATCCTAAAAACATCTTTTTATTAGCATAGATGCAAAATACATAAGTTATGGATAATAACCCATGCTTCAAATTTTTGCAATCCTTCGGGTATATGTCCACTAACATTACGCATGAGAGAGATTTTGTTCATCAATGGTTTGGTCCGAACATTAAAGATCCAAAACTCAAACCATAGACACACAAACCTACTCTCAGATCACAAATGGTGCTAGCCTAGCTTTGAGTCTTGCTTGGGCACTGATGACAAACAGGATGCAACTTACCTCGTATGAGACAACCTATGCCTGCAATCATCATAGTCCAAGACATCAAGACAAGAAGTGGAGAGTTATCCTCTTTTCTAATCAAGAGCTAGCTTGGGAGATAAGATGGTACCACTACAACAATAACAAGATCTACAAATCCAACACATGAACATGTTGTTTGGGAATCCATCTGCATCACAAGCCAGCCTGGGAGAGAATTCTGTTGTCAAGATGTGTTTCACAATCAAAGGGAGGAAGGAGAGAAACTTAGCTTCAAGACATATTGATCTCTTACTCACCACTTTGATCAGTACAAACCACTAGATGTTGTCCCAGTCGAGAAGAAGAATATGATCCACCACACATTCTTGGAAGATCGTTCTTGAACACCATCAATGTTATCATCTTTCCCGGACCTGGAGAAATCAACTTTTGGATCTTTCGCTGCATCTTCAACATCTACATCACTTATGAGCAGCCAAAGAGAACGAAGAGAAGACGTCGAAGGGAGAACCAACTGCCAAGAATTGAGGAGGGCATCATGAAGGATGAAGCCACTGCACCACAAGAGTTACAAGATGGAGAGAAAGTACCTGAGCCAGCAAATCAAGAAAAATAGCCGATAAGATCTCCATCATCTAGACACTGTTGAGAGGACAAGTCTCATTGTGACATTACAAGACAAAAGACTCTCATGGAGGCACTCGAGTAGCAGCTCTAATTCAAGTCTCTTGCCAACCCAAAGGAAAACAAGAAAGGTTGACAAGAGAAGAATGCGGAACTGTCCCTACATCCTAATAGGACAGAATTAATACAAGAAAGAGAAAGGATCCTAGTCAACATACTCGAGGAACAATGCGCCTTCATTGATAAGTCGACACAAAGAGAAGGAAGGTCGATACCTTTAAAGATGATTCCACTGTGATCTTCCTCCTCTCAAGCACACTGTGAGACAAGCAAGAGAAGACAAGCCAGCTAGACAAGAGAAGCTTCCACAAGGTGGTTCGACACATCACTCTTTAATGACAAAGTAATATTTCAAGGTGACCATCACTTTAAAGCTTCTTCTTGATTCTAGTATGAACATAAATAAAGAACTAAACATGTTTAAGTTGCACCTCACTTGATCCAACCTAATCAACTCAACATGTTCAGTCCTTTGATCTTTGTTCCTAGCTTTACTCTCTTGAATCTCACTGTCTTAACTAAATAAGATAAAATGTTGTGCATCTAACCTTTGGAAGATGTTATATCTCAATCATAAAAAGATCAACACTTTATGCATAGATTATCCTTCCTTGGGTTAAGTAATCTGATCTGTTAATATTTTAAGCTACTTTCATGCTCATCATCTGATCCTATCACTCATATAAGATTGAAATAGAACACATAAACAATAGGTTTGTCTTGCGCAATGTGCCTAAGGTTAGAGGGGAATAAACAAAACTTTTGGTTCTGTTGGTGTTTTTCCACCAAAAGAGCCCATGAACTTGATCTCTACCTTGTCTTTATGAGCAGGACACACTCTTGAGCAAAACATGGAGAAGTTTGTCACTCCCAAATTCTACAGAGTGAAGGTCCTAGATCTACAAGAACATGCACACTGAGCAAGATGCTGCCAGCGTCCACAATTAGCGCTTCACTTCAAACTGCTGGACGAACAAATGACATGAGTGACACCATATCAAGAGGCATAAACAAGAAGGAATGATGGAAGACGTCGTAGTCAGAATGAGAGGTCATGAAGTCCCCACGGACTTCTTGATCCTCGACATGAGAAGACGATGATGTCCACCTCATCCTAGGAAGACCATTCCTTTATGCTACAAGTACAATCATTTACATGAGGAAATCAATTTTCACTTTCCTCGAGAAAAGGCACGATGCAACTTCATCAACTAAATGCCTAATGAAGCACCCAAGAAGAATAGAAGTGAAAGACGCCGCTCTCAAAGCAAAAGAAGACAAACTATCAAGAATAGAGAGGCCAATCACGAAGAAGCTCCCAGAAAAGAGAGGAGAGAAACCTCAAGACAGTGAACCACGGGAAGTGAAGACTCAGACCAAGAAAGTATGGAGAACATGTCTGCACCTAAGAGGTACAATCAATAACAACTTTCCCAAACGTCTGACATACCTTGGGAGGTCTGAACCAAGGGAAGGTCCGGTTCGTCGGACCTAAATATCCGAACCTTCGTCAAAAGGTAAAAATTATATTTACTTTGCTGCATATTTCTCATATTTAATTCATAATCATTTCTTATATCATTATATTTAATTCATAAATATTTTAATTAGAAAACAAAATAAAAATATTTCACAGCATCATAAAGCCCCATGTGAATAGTTCTATGGCGTGTAAAAACCCGCAGGAATCTTCACCGTGGTGACATAAAAATAAATAAAAATAAAAATAAATATGCATGCATTCATCCTGTTGCATTTTCTCTTGCATCATAAAAAGATACAAATATAAAAATATTGAGAAAGAGATCTTAATGAAATTCTAGACAATTAAGGCTTAAGTGGCCAACCACTAACGCTTAATTTGTTCCACAAGTTTGTTGTCTATTTGAGTTTCACAGAATTTGAAAGGCCAAGAAAAGCTCACGAGCAAGTGAATGCTCCATCCACTGTTGGAGCACCGTCTCAACAAACATCAATATCAATCAAAGCTCTAATAGAGGAAGGACATATCCACTGCTAGTCTGCTACGTTGCAAGATCGAATGACCACGTCAACATTCAGCTTGGGGGAAAGCACCCTCATGTATCCACGTAAGTATCTTTATCCTTTTAAGTTTTTTATTCTATAAACAAATTCAAAAAAAATGTGAGCACATGAAGGCTCACCCCTAAAAAGAAAAGAACAAAAATATGTGAGCACATGTAGGCTCACCATTAATTTAAAAAGAACAAAAAATATGAGCACATGAAGGCTCGCCATTAATTAAAAAAGAGACAAAAATATATGGGCACATGAAGGCTCAACACTATTAAGGGAACTAGCTTGGGGGAGACGTACCCCCGTTATCTTCGCGATTCAGGTATGTCTTTATTATTATTATTACTACTACCACTATTATTATTAGCTTTTATATTATATCTTAAAATGTGTTAGATTAAATAAATAAAATAGTGTGTTTTAAGAAGTTGATGACTAAAAGAGAACCCTCTCTCTCTCTAATCTTTTGCATGGAAATGATGAATAGTTGCTCTATCTAATTTCTTTCAACTACCTAGCTTTAAAGCGTGAGTTCTCCTAATTAATAATAATGCCTTAAAATAAAATTAAATGCATGGTTGGCAAATACTTGATCTAAGGTCTAGGTAGTTGGGATATAGCATGTGATGATCTAAACTGCTATTATCTTGTTCTAAAACAACACTAAAGTTCTGGAGATTTCTAAATATAAACATGACTAATAATTGCATTGAGTTAAATTAAGCTTTGTTGACCTATGAGTAGTTTATCATGTCATTGAATTGAGATCACTTACACATTTCATCCATCTTCCGCATAAATGTTCATAATTATCTGTTGCTACCCTCTCAGAAGTTTGTTGGAAGCATGTGGCTATTAAGAAAAAAGAAAGAAAAAGAGAGAAAGATCCCGAGGAAATAAAAAGGGACAAGTGTTTGAAACCTCAAAAAGATAAATCCTGAGGAAATAAAAAGGGACAAGTGTCCGAAACCTCAAAAAGATAGATCCTGAGGAAATAAAAAGGGACAAGTGTCTGGAACCTCGAAGAAAAAAATGTCAGAAAAAATGGGCACGTGCCCGATAGTAGAATTAGCCTAATAGCCATATGTCTCTGATAAACAGAAGAGAGTGATATATTCAAAAGAGCATCCGACTCCATTTTTCCATACACATGCACTTCTTGATTCAATGGTTGGTTGACTTTCTCTTTGGATCCATTGTTTAATTTGACAACATATGTATTAAAGCTTTAAAAAAAGTTAATTAAAACTCCAGGATAAAGGTGAAGTGAAGGAACTAGAGACATAGTGCTTGATTTGATCGTTCAATCTTTCAATACTCAAGATCTAGGTAAAAGTAATAAGCCCCATTGTTAACACCGAATTTTCGCACGCACAGGAGAGTGACGAGAGGGTCCAGCCAACAGAGAAGAGAAGGATTCGACAAGCATTGGACGGCTACTTAGTCCTCAAAAACGCTGGTGAATACTTGTGCGGTCGGCTATTTCGTGAAGCAGTGGTCCCATTCGGGAGATGAATATTGCAAGTGAAGCCGGCTTGCACGAGAAGATACGTGACGATGGGAGACGCCGAACGAAGAGATCAGGGATAGGATTTGTATCTTTCCTATTTTCTTTAAGTCATAATCATCTAGGGTTCGTGTTTTCATCCAGGGTTAAAATAAAACCCTCGACCATTGTAAGACTGTTCACAACCATACCAATACAACCGGCCCCGTGCCATCTTCGAGTCCTTAAGTCGTGTCGTCGAGTTCTTCGAGAGGAATCATCGATCCGTCGACCTCCGTAAGTATCGGCAACCTTGCTATCATGTCTAGTATCATGCGGTGGATTTAGATATGATGCAAGTAGTCTCGTACGTTAAGCTTAGTATCGTGCGGCGGATTTTTAAGCTTATGACGGGAAGTTTTTGCTTATGCCTTGTATCGTGCGGCGGATTAAGTCATGAGCAAAAATAGTTTCGGCTCTATTAGATTGGCAGATCTAATAGATTCATTAAGTTATCATATGTTATATGTTTCATTTATTTGATTCCTATAACACTCTTTGCCCAATCTAGATTGATCTTTGTTCGGCCTGCTGTGTGAGTTTAATCGTGCTTTGTTAATCATAAGACCATGATGGCTGAATTAACTTTCAATCCAGATTGTTACATGTTGCGGGTTCATGCATGTCGACCATGTTTAGGCTCTGATAGAGCTGGTACCGTGCGGCAGGTGCAGGTTTTAGATTAGTTTAATCATGCTTTGCTTGTATGTTCCTTCTTCATGGACCCCAGTTCGGCTAGTTTGTCGATTCTGGTTAAAGCTTACATGAGTAATGAGTTTTTATAGATCTGTTCAGATATATGTATGCTTTTAGCTTCTTATAATTAGATCGTATCATGCGGTGGATTAATTTAATTATAAGGAGTGGTGTGGACTCATAGCAAGTGGTATCATGCGGTGGATTAGCTTTGCTTGAGTTTACACTTGACGGGTTTATGAAGGCTAAACGTGCGGCAGATTAGTTGGATTAGCCTATGCATATGTTATTTGGACATTTATATTTACAATTTACCCTTTTATCCTTTTGTTATTCACGTTCGGCATTCAACATGTTTATGAGCTCCATCTTTATATTTGCCGAATGACATTATAAAACCTGTTTCGACAAACAGCTTTCATAGTTGTGTGTCGTCATGATTGGCTTTCGAAGCCGTACATGTGGAACTATCTGGTCTCACCCAGCATGTTCCAAGGTATTCTCATATTTTTATCCCTTATTGGTTTTCAGGTCAAACCGACTAGCACGTTTCCGGATTCAAATACTCCGGGTACCCGATTGAAGCCAGCCTCATTCGGCTTGCTGTGTGCCTGGCGCAGAGTGTCACGTTTTGCGTCAACACACTTTTTGGAACGCCCGGTGGGACCACTTCATTTCAAGATGTCTGAAATCGAGAGCAACCCAATTGATGGAAACCAAGGGAAAATTGGGACAAGGCTTTATGTCGGCTGATGAGTTGGAAGAAGTAAACATTGATGATGGACCTGAAACAAGGCCGATATATATCGGTGCAAATTTGGATCCAGAATGTAGGTTGAAGCTAATAAGTCTCGTAAGGGAATTCAAAGATTGTTTTGCATGGGATTACACGGAGATGCCCGGATTAGACCGATCTATTGTTGAACACCGGCTACAATCAAACCTGGGGGTATCGTCCTTACAAACAACCTCCTCGAAAGATTTTTTAAGGAAGAGGGTGTTAGCCGACGTAAAGAAAGAAGTTGAGAGATTGTTGAAGGCAAATTTTATTCGGCCATGTCGGTATGCAGAGTGGATCTCAAATATAGTTCCGGTGTACAAGAAAAATGGAAAGATGAGAGTCTGCATTGATTTTAGAAATCTCAATAAAGCTACTCCACTGGACAATTACCCGATGCCAGTTGCCGAATGCTCTTGTTGACGCTGCAGTGGTTACGAAGTCATCAGCTTTATGGATGGTAACGCTGTGTGTAACACCTCTGGTGTTAAGCTAGCATGACATCATTTCTCATCATGCATAATCATCTCAGAACATGAAGCATTCATATGTTATTCTTTTTCTCCACATAAAATGTCATTTCATGTGCTTGCTTGCTTATAAGTTTGCTTTGACGAAGTGTTGCTTGTCTTGCTTGGAGTGGTTAAGTCTTTCTAACCATCTAACCTTGTTGAGAAGTCAAAATGAAGGCATGGTTATGCTGGACATTTGCCTAATCAAGTAGTTAAACCCTAGTCAACCCTATAGAGCCTCTAAAGTCCTTTTGTTGACTAACAAAGACCTCCTTGTTAGAAGCTTTGCATGGCTGTGGGCCTAGAAAAGGGTGTAGAAGTGTTAAGTAACGTTAGATAGAACAAAAGTTGTTTAAGGACCAACTCAAAATGGGTGGTTAGCATGGTGTTTTAGGGTCCACAAGACAGAATTGGAAGGTTTTAGACTTGGAATTTTCCTAAGTCCTAACTCTGAAAACCAGTTCGGTCAGGCCATGTTTGGCATCGATCTGAGCCCAACCCAAGCCGAACCAGTGATCATCCTATAACCAAAGTTGCAGTCGGTGGTATAGCTCTAACCAGTGGTGCAGTTGGTTTAGCGTTTGATGGTATGGTTAGTGAGTTAATCGCGGTTGAAGTTCGGTCGTCAGTCGGCCAGGGCGCGTTAACTGAATCGCCCGATTCAGTTTGAATCGCCGGCGTCGTGGCCGACCGCGCGCAGGGGAAGAACGCCGCGTGGCGTTCGTTCCGGCCAAAGCCAGCCAGCGCGCGCGCGGCGTGGCGAGCGCTTAACCACCCACGCACGCTCTCCTCACCAGAGCGCGCTCTCCCTCTCTCTCTGCCTCGCTCCAAGCTCTCGCCGGCGACCGCGCGGCAGGAAAAGGGGGAAGTCCCCGCCTCCGCCGTCGTTTCGCCGCCGTGCGTTCGCCAAGCAAACCGCACCGCTAGCCTCGCTCTGGTTTTCTCCCGCATCGTTTGCGCTAGTCAGTGCTCTTCGGCAAGCCCTAGGTGAGCCTCGGGACGAGCTTCCGCCATGGCCGCCATGACCGCTCGAGCTCGGTCCGCCGTGGTCGGCTTCCTTCCCGTGGGTTCCAAGATGTTTTAGCTAGCGTTCGTGAGTCAGTAAGCGTCCAGGAAGAAGGTAGTGAAGACGGTTTAACCGATTAGGGTTTGGTTGCCTCGGTCCGCCATCGCCGCCGTCCGCCATTGTTGCCGGAGAAGGGCATGGCGTGGTCCCGAGCTTTCGGAGTGAAATCCGTAGCGTCCGAGCCTTGCGCTAGATCCGTGGGAGTTCGGAGAGTAGGAATCGCGTTTTGGTTAGCCTCGGCATGGCCGGAGTTGCCCGGCGTGGTAAGCCCGCGCCGCCGTGGCCGCCATTGCCGGCGTCGTGCCGATCCGTCGTGTCGCTAGGGTCGAGTGGGGTACCACTCGACGCGGATGGTTGAGTAGAGTTCGTCGGTGGAGTTGGTTTCGCCGGAGGAGCCGCCGTCGGCGCTCCGGCGAGGTCAACCCTCCTCTGTTCTCTGTGTGTGACAGGTGGGGTCGTGTTGACCACGGGCCCCGGTTGTCAGCCGCTTGGGTACAGTTGTGTCGGGTGCATGTAGCAGTTAGGGTTTAGTGTTTTTGAATTTATGTTTTCAGAAATGTTGTTAATGCTTGTTTAAATCATAACTTGTGTTCTGTTAATCCAATAAATGTGAAACCAATTTTGTTAAGTTTGTTTTGATGAGATCTGTGCATGAAAAATATAATATGCTCTGTTATGATAGTTTTTATATGCAGTAATAATTAATTTGTGTTTAGGCTGATATCTTGTTTAATGCATAGTAAATCATGTTTTGCTCAGAAAAATATGAGATTTTTTTTGATGAACTGTGTAGGCTATGTAGAGTCACAGAAAAATTATAACTACTGTTTGGTTGTGAAATAATTTGAAGTTAACCTTTAAATTGATTAAATGCTGTTTTCTTGTATATTTTGTAGTAATTAAAATATATGGAATTTGAGTCTCATAATTTTATAGACTGCTCTTATGCTAAAAAGTTCTAAACAAAAATATGAAATCTGTTGTTTGACACTTTGAAGATAGGGTGTAGTTCAAAGTATCTTTTCACCCTGATAATTGTCTTTTTCATACAGAATTATATACATGCAATTGTCCTGAAATTTGTACAGTATGCTTTACTTTCTGTTAGGAACCTACAGTAATTTTTGTAGATTTTTCTGAAGCTGTTAGCTGTAGGTGCAGTTATAAGCTTGTTTTAGGAGAATAATTAGTTTATTTTAAAATAAGCTTTTGTGTCTTTTTATGGAGGGAACCAGCAGGGGTAAAATAGTCTTTTCAGTGTATGCATGTTGACTGTGCTTTGCATGAGTGGTGTAGCTTCTCTCTAAATAGAGTGTTGTACTCTACCGAGAGGAAATATGCGCCTATTCGTTCAATTCAATTGCAATGCATTTTCTATGCCCATGTATCATCCATTCATTCTCGCATATGCATCATAACAGGTTCGGTAGAAGAGACAGTGATAGCAGAGGAAAACGAGGAGCAGCTCAGGAGCAGGAACCAGGAGCTATCGGGGAAGAGTTTGAAGAAGAACTTCCAGAGTGCCCGAATCACCAACCGAGCACCTTCGAGAAAGGCAAGCCCCGGAGCATTTCTAACTACCTACAGTTTTGATTAACTTAATCTGCTTATGTTTGTTGCATTAAGTATAGGAGTTGTTTGATACCGTTGATGCATCACTATTCATACCTTGTTATCTTGAAATATTATCCTTGATACCTATATAGAATCAGGTCCGAGTTATGCTTAGAATTGCTTAGACCGGTAGAAGTCGGGCAACCTTCATGTTACCCGCGAGCAATAGGTGGTTACTTGACCGATTAACCGGATATTTCCATTAAGTGGGATAACTGAGTGTTGTGGAAAATGGAGATCGGCAGATTCCTGTAGTGTATACTACAGTATTTCTAGCTGTGTTTTTATGGGAATCAGTATCTTGTGAGATAGACTTCTTGTCATGTTGAACGCATGTCCCACATTTAGCTGGAAGGATAACTCGTTCCGACCGCGAAGCCGCTCATTGTTCCAGGCCGGCTCTCAGGTCCTACGCATCAGCCGAAGCCACGGTGGAGAGTTAGTGGGACGCGGGGGCGCGAATAGTAAGACCCGGGTGATGGTGGTTAAGTCCAACTCCTTGGCAGTCGGGCTTGCCTCCGGGTGTGATGGTGGCGGTTGAAACCGCGACTCCTGGAACAATGTTGCGGTCATCTGTAGCTCACCGACGGGTGGGTGTGGTTTGTGTGGGAAATAAATCACCAGCTGGTTAGGAATCGATTATAATCGCCATCGCTCCTGGATAGTGAGCACTTGACTTGAACGCTGATCGACCTCGATACTGAAAAATGTGGAACACGAGACAGCTATCATTATACTTTTGGAAATGGTCACTCGGTCTGTTTGTTACATTTTTGGTGATCGTTGGATCACTACCATGTTTGTTATAGTGCAGTTTGCTAATCTAGTAAATAGGATAATTACTATTTAAATTGACAGCTAAAGGGCAGGAGAACTACTTAATTAACAAATGGCTTTTATGCAAAAATGTGGTCTATTACCAGCCTCCACTATATACTAGCCTTGCATACCCCTTGAGGTCAACTTATTTCTGGTTTAAGTCGGGTAAGTCTAGCTGAGTACCTTCTCGTACTCAGGGTTCTACCCTTTGTTGTTGCAGATGGCCAGGTCTTCCATGGTTATTGCATCAATTGTCTCTTTCCAGCCTCGGGTGATATCTAGGTCACGGGCAATGACCTCGTCTGTTCGTATCTTTTGCTATGTTAAGGATGACTACTAAATGGCACTGTAATCATTAAGTGTGTGTGTGTGAATTTCGGAACAACGTTTCAAGTTAAGCTTCCGCTACTGTTTTCAAACCTGGTTTGTAATAACTAAGTTGCTACTCCGAACTATTTATGTAATCTCTGTCGTGTGACGGTCGATGCTGAATATTACGATCCTATGTTGTTGATGTTGGAAAGTTTGAAATCCTTCGTGATTTCACGGACTACCGGGTTTATAGGGGCTCAAGTGCCACAATTTACTGCCTCGGCGGAGAATTTCGTACTTGTGCTCTTATAAATTGGTCGGTTCTGTTACAGCTGGTATCGGAGCATAATTCAGCGGGTACTGTTCGTAGGACTAAATTTCGGATAATAAAAAGAATTTGGAATATAAAAATTATTTTTCAAAGTTCACAAGAGTTGGGGTAGAAAGATAATTTCCAAAAATTATAAGTGTGCAGTGGTCATATCCTTTATGCCCATAGGATCTCAGGTGGCTTATTTAAGTACTAACTTGGAGGGGTCTTGCATCATGCTTGATTTTTTTATTCTGTCGTCCATACGGCAAGGGTGAAATTGTATGGGTGCTATTCTTCGGAATGGTAATGTATGGATCAGTTGCCTCTACGCTAAGGTAAGGAAAGTTGTGAGAGCATGGTCGAACAACCGTCGACCTAGGGGAGTGTTAGTTGGTATTGGAACCTACACACGTTGATACACGGGTGCAGGGGAAGGTACGCAGTAACGGGGGTGATACTGTTGAATGGGTGCATATACTGCTTACGTGTATACGGGGTGTACACCTAGGTGAGTATCTAGATTTAAATTTCAGCAATGCATGATTATCATACTGTGGGGCAGGGCTGAAATGGATCTTTTGCAGGTACACTAACTACGCACCGTTAGAACAAATAGTTAACGTATGAGAGTATCGTGGTTTGCCACCGCATAGTTCTTATGTAGTAGAAAGGACGTACGGAACGTTTTCATACACATACATATCATGGCATAATGCTTTCTTTCCTTTTGCATTACTTCCACCCTTTATGGATTCATTGCTCGAGTTGGAAGACCTATGCTTATGTTATCATGATAATCCTGCTAATAGATGGGACGGACTAAGGAAACGCACGTAAGTCAACGGGCGGCAGGGTTCCCAGACACCAGTTGGCACCTAGGTCGGAGAGGTGCAAGGCAAAGTTTCTGGATGTGTTTGGGACACCTACGTTGCTCTGGAGAGTTCTGCGTTCTGTGGGATACCCGGATGGTCGAGAGCCTCGCTACTTTTGGTCGAAAGAGCCTCTGGGAGACACCACCACCCTGGTGTATGTTACCGCAGTGGTGAAGCCCAGGGAAGATGGATCTGTGTGGTCCGGTTGGATGTATGAGAGCAAAGGAAGGGATCCTTGGGAAGGTGCGCAGTCAGCAGCGTTCCTCATCTCCAGGACATCATGGAGCGGTTCCCGAAGACCTCAGTCGGGCTCTGGCAGGAGTGTTTCCGAGGCTGACCCGTTCAAGGATGTTTGGGTGCAGACCAAGCAGGAAGCAATTGAAGGCAGTCCCAGTGAGCTTCAGGCATGTGATGGTCCGGCAGCAAGTGCCATGTATGCGGTAATGAAGGGGTACGCGGTCATGCAACACAGCTTGTGCAGTATGACTGAGTCCTATCACCATGTCAAGGATGAGAAAAGGCAAGCTCAGCGCGAGTTCGATGAAGAAGTGGAAAAGATGCAGGAAGAGCTGAAGCAGATGACCAGAGAAGGATCAGGTGGTTCGCAGGAATGTAGTCGCAGCTCAAGAGATCATCAGGCTGCAAGAGCAGCTAGGGCGTGAGAAGCATGCTAATCGGAGCGCGGAGAATCAGATGGTAAGGCTTCTTCAGCAACGAAATCAGCATGGGAAGAAGAGGTAGATATGAGAGTTCGTATCGTGGCCTTGGAGCAGCAGTTGGCGACAACCGAAGCCTACAACAACAACCTCCACGAGGAAGTGCATCGTCTTCACAACCAGCTTCATCCATACCATCCTCCAGGTGCAGCCGAGTTGGATGGGGAGTTGGGAGTTGTTCTTGCTGATGGCGGTGATGAAGATGGAGGAATGCTCTTCGCTAATCAGGAAGAAGAAACGAAGAAGAAGAGGAAGATGATGGAGCCGATGATGTCGAGGGTCATGTGTCAGATGCTAAGAGCGATTAGAGTTTAGGTCTCGATGTTTATCGTGATGGTCTTGTGTATCGGTTATGTTGGATCTGTGGAACCTTTGATGGGTTGTAAGCTTAAGAACCTTGTTGCTACCTTTGGATCGTTTTAAGTATCCGGCTATCGTTGGGCTTATCCGTTCGTGTCCATGCGAGTTTTAAGCGCTTTTCGTATAATCTGTTTGTGATGTTATTGGTGTGGAACAACTTGTGAATGTGCCTTATTGTATGAACTATGTTCGAATACAGTACTGCAGTCATTACGCATTTTGATCTATATATATGGCGTCACTCATCGATTATTGATTGGCTATGCAGATGGTGAACACTCGTCGTGGAACCGGCAGCGCCAGTGGTGCAGATGGGAGTGGACAGGGCGAGGAAGCCAATCCTCCTCCTCCTCCTCCTTATACGGCAGAGCAGTTCTTTGCTCAGTTTTTGGGAAGTCAGCGTAGCATGGAAGCTATGCAACGCAACATGGAAGCAAATCTCCGAAACATCGCTGAGAATACCCGCAGGGCTGCAGGTCTGGGTGGTCAAGATGTTAATCAGTACAGCACGTTTAAGGACTTCTTGGACACTAGACCTCCAATTTTCAAGGAAGCCGTGGAGCCTTTGGAAGCAGATGAATGGATCAACACTGTCGAACAGAAGTTCAGGTTGCTCCGTCTGACAGAATCTCTGAAGGTGGAATACGCAGCTCATCAGTTGCAAGGTCCGGCTGGTATATGGTGGGCACATCACCGTACCGCTTTTCCGCAATTCAACCTATAGTTTGGAACAGTTTACAGTGGCTTTTCGAGGTCATTATATTCCTCCCGGTTTAATGGCTATGAAAGTAACCGAGTTTTTGAGTTTGACTCAGGGTACCAAAACATGGCTGAATACCTTCATGCTTTCAACAATCTTGCTCGTTATGCGCCTGAGTATGTCAACACCGATGCAAAGAAGATTGCTTGTATGAAAAGGGGCCTAAGTCCAAAGCTCTTGAAGTCAATGGGAAATTCTTCCAGAACCCAGTTCAATGACTTCGTCAGTGACTGTTTGACTCAAGAAAACCACAACAATCTCTATAGTGCATCTAAAGCCCGCAAGAAAACTTTTGATACAGGAGCACAGCAGAACAGAAATCAAGTGCCAAATCGTCCTCAGTTTCATGTAGCAGCACGGGGAGCACGGTTCAAGCCTCCTCAGCGTCGTTTTCAGGGAAATCAGCAGCAAGCTAAGGTCCAGAAAGTGGCAAAAGGTCACCTCGCAGTATAGAGCAGGGTCTGGAAATCAGAACTTCACAGGCAGCTACGTCAAGGGGCCATGTTACAACTGTGGCAAAGAAGGGCATCTGTCCAGGACATGTCCTAGCCCAAGAAAGAAGACCAATCCAGTGCAAGCTCGTGTGCATCATACCTCTTTGGAAGGCATCTCAGAGGGTGAGCCTGTAACAGCTGGTATGTTCTCTATCAACAATATCTCTGCAGTTGTTTTGTTTGATTCTGGTTCATCCCATTCTTTTGTAAGTCAAGCATTTGCACTTAAGCATAATCAGGAAATGGTAACAATGGATTTTGGGTTTCGAATAAATCAGCTAGTGCAAGTGTGTTGTCTAATCAAGTGGTATGTGGAGCTACTCTTAGTTTGGAAGGTAAGCGGTATCGAGTAAGCCTAGTAGTCATGCCAGGTCTATCCTTGGATGTTATCCTCGGAATGGACTGGATGAAAAAGTGGAAAGTGATCTTAGATACCGGGAAAAGGATAATCTCTTTGAAGGACCCCGAGGAAAACAAAAGATTCCAAGTGTTTCTTCCTGACCGTCTTAATCTCAGTGCTATGAGTTGTGCAGTGCAAGTGGCAGATCTTTAGGAAATCCCTGTAGTATGTGAGTTTCCAGATGTGTTTCCAGATGAGTTACCTGGTTTTACCTCCAGATAGGGATGTGGAGTTTGCAATAGAGTTGATACCTGGAACAGCACCTATATCCAGAAGACCGTATCGTATGCCTCCTAATGAGTTAGCGGAGTTGAAGGTTCAGTTGAAAGAGTTGTTGGATAAGGGTTTGATTCAACCAAGTTCATCCGAGTGGGGATGTCCTGCGCTTTTCGTGAAAAAGAAGGATAAAAGTCTGCGTATGTGTGTGGATTACACCTTTGAATGCAGTAACAGTCAAGAATAAGTATCCTTTACCTCGGATTGATATCCTTTTTGATCAGTTGACAGAGCTAGAGTGTTTTCCAAGATAGACTTAAGATCAGGGTACCATCAGATCAAGATCAGGCCCAAAGATATACCCAAAACGGCTTTTTCCACTAGGTACGGGTTGTATGAGTATCTTGTCATGTCGTTTGGCTTGACAAATGCTCCTGCATACTTTATGTATCTAATGATTCGTGTTTATGCCTGAGTTGGATCGGTTTGTGATAGTCTTTTTGGATGATATCTGATATATTCAGAGAACGAAGAGGATCATGCGGAACACTTGAGGATAGTTCTAACAAGACTTCGAGAGCATAAGTATATGCTAAGTTCAGTAAGTGTGAGTTCTGGTTGAAGAAAGTTCATTTTCTTGGACATGTGTTATCAGGAGATGGAATCTCAGTGGATCCAGGAAAGTACAAGAGGTTATGGATTGGAAGGCACCAACCACCGTCACGGAAGTCAGAAGTTTTCTAGGTTTGGCTGGTTACTATCGTCGTTTCATTCCGGATTTCTCCAAGATCGCAAAACCGATGACCTCGTTGTTGCAAAAGATATGAAGTTTGTCTGGACAGAGGAGTGTGAAGCAGCTTTCCGAATTTTAGAGAACTGTGACCACTGCCCCTGTTTTGGCTCAACCGATATAGAGAAACTTTTGATGTGTTTTGACGCATCCAAGATAGGTTTGGGATGTGTGCTAATGCAAGAAGGGCGAGTAATAGCGTACGCCTCAAGACAGTTAAGGAAACATGAGATCAACTACCCTACACATGATTTGGAATTAGCGGCAGTAGTGCATGCTCTAAAGATATGGAGACACTACTTGTTGGGAAATGTGTGCAACATCTATACCGATCACAAAAGTCTGAAGTATATCTTCACTCAACCTGAGTTGAACATGAGACAGCGAGATGGCTGGAGTTGATAAAGGACTATAACTTGCAGTTCACTATCACCCAGGGAAGGCAAACGTGGTTGCAGATGCTTTAAGTCGGAAATCGCACTGTGTGTGGTGCAACCGTTGTTTGAAGAAAAGTTTAACCTGATACATCCAAAAGTTTTGTTCAACATTCAGTTAGGTTGCTCGCTAGAGAGTCAGATTATGGAAGCTCAGAAGTCAGATAAAGGAGTTGCTCATATCAAACAAAAGATGTTAAAAGATCCTTTAACTTCTTTTAAGTTGGATGAACAAGGAGTGTTATGGTTCAGGGATCGTCTTGTCGTGCCAAAGAACAAAGATCTCAAGGATAAAATCTTAGATGAGGCCCACTTATCTAAGTTATCTCTTCACCCGGAAGCAGTAAGATGTATCATGACCTACACCTCGCTTTTGGTGGACCAAGATGAAGAAAGAGATAGCGCCTATGTTGCAAGGTGTGATACTTGTTGCAGAGTTAAGGCAGTGCATATGAAACCTGCAGGGTGTTACAACCGTTATCTGTGCCTGTTTGGAAATGGGAAGACATCAGTATGGATTTCATAACTGGATTACCCACCTCGGAAAAAGGGAATGATTCCATTTGGGTAATAGTGGATCGTTTGACCAAATCTGCTCACTTTATTCCAGTCAAAACCGGATATCGACCGCCTCGGTATGCAGATATCTACATCAAAGAGATAGTGCGTTTACATGGAATACCAAAGACAATTGTTTCAGATCGTGGATCTCAGTTCACCGCGCACTTTTGGCAGCAGTTACATAAAGGTTTGGGAACGAAGTTGATTCACAGTACAGCTTATCATCCTCAGACCGCAGGTCAAACCGAAAGAGTGAATCAAGTGCTTGAAGATATGCTCAGAGCTTGTGTGATATCCTCCAAAGGATCATGGGAATCGTGGCTACCGTTAGCAGAGTTCTCGTACAATAATAGCTATCAAGAGAGTATCAAGATGGCACCGTTTGAAGCTTTATATGGACGTAAGTGTGTGACTCCGTTAAACTGGATTGAACCAGGGGAAAGGAGATATTTTGGAATAGACTTCGTGGCAGAAGCCGAGAAAAAGGTCCAGATCATCCATCAACACTTACAAGCAGCACAATCCCGACAGAAAAGTTATGCCGATAAAAGAAGAAGACCGTTGGAGTTTAAGAAGGGAGATTATGTTTACCTAAAAGTAACTCCGATGAGGGGAGTACAAAGGTTCGGCATTAAAAGAAGCTAGCCCCGAGATATGTTGGACCATATCGTATCTTGAAAAGAAAGGGAGAAGTATCTTATCAACTTCAGTTACCCGAAGCTATGAGTTCGATCTTTCCGGTCTTTCATGTTTCACAGTTAAAGAAGTGTCTACGTGTACCGGAAGAAAGGATAGAACCTCAAGAGTTGAAGCTAGCATCAGACCTCACATATCAAGAGCAACCCGTGCGAGTTTTGGACAGCAAAGAAAGAGTAACTCGCAATCGCCTAGTGAAGGTGTATAAAGTTTTATGGAGTCGTCATGATGATGGAGATGCAACTTGGGAAACGGAAGACTATCTCCAGAAAGTTTATCCATCGTTCCATAAGCAATGGTCAGTAAATCTCGGGACGAGATTTCTTTAAGGGGGGAAGGGCTGTAACACCCTCTGGTGTTAAGCTAGCATGACATCATTTCTCATCATGCATAATCATCTCATGAACATGAAGCATTCATATGTATTCTTTTTCTCACATAAAATGTCATTTCATGTGCTTGCTTGCTTATAAGTTTGCTTTGACGAAGTGTTGCTTGTCTTGCTGGGAGTGGTTAAGTCTTTCTAACCATCTAACCTTGTTGAGAAGTCAAAATGAAGGCATGGTTATGCTGGACATTTTGCCTAATCAGTAGTTAAACCCTAGTCAACCCTATAGAGCCTCTAAAGTCCTTTTGTTTGACTAACAAAGACCTCCTTGTTAGAAGCTTTGCATGGCTGTGGGCCTTAAGAAAAAGTGTGTAGAAGTTAGTATAGAACAAAAGTTGTTTAAGGACCAACTCATGAAAATGGGTTTAGCATGGTGTTTTAGGGTCCACAAGACAGAATTGGAAGGGTTTTAGACTTGGAATTTTCCTAAGTCCTAACTCTGAAAACCAGTTCGGTCAGGCCATGTTTGGCATCGATCTGAGCCCAACCCAAGCCGAACCAGTGATCAATCCTATAACCAAGTTGCAGTCGGTGTATAGCTCTAACCAGTGGTGGCAGTTGGTTTAGCGTTTGATGGTATGGTTAGTGAGTTTATCGCGTTGAAGTTCGGCCGTCAGTCGGCCAGGGCGTTAACTGAATCGCCCGATTCAGTTTGAATCGCCGGCGTCGTGGCCGACCGCGCGCAGGGGAAGAACGCCGCGTGGCGTTCGATTCCCGGCCAAAGCCAGCCAGCGCGCGCGGCGTGGCGAGCCTTACCACCCACGACGCTCTCCTCCGCCAGAGCGCGCTCTCCCTCTCTCTCTGCCTCGCTCGCAAGCTCTCGCCGGCGACCGCGCGGGCGAAAGGGGGAAGTCCGCCGTCCGCCGTCGTTTCGCCGTGCGTTCGCCAAGCAAACCGCACCGCTAGCCTCGCCTTGGTCTCCCGCATCGTTCGCTAGTCAGTGCTCTTCGGCAAGCCCTAGGTGAGCCTCGGGACGAGCTTCCGCCATGGCCGCCATGACCGCCGAGCTCGGTCCGCCGTGGTCGGCTTCCTTCCCGTGGGTTCCAAGATGTTTTAGCTAGCGTTCGTGAGTCAGTAAGCGTCCAGGAAGAAGGTAGTGAAGAGGTTTAACCGATTAGGGTTTGGTTGCCTCGGTCCGCCATCGCCGCCGTCCGCATTGTTGCCGGAGAAGGGCATGGCGTGGTCCCGAGCTTTCGGAGTGAAATCCGTAGCGTCCGAGCGCGGCGCAGATCCGTGGGAGTTCGGAGAGTAGGAATCGCGTTTTGGTTAGCCTCGGCATGGCCGGAGTTGCCCGGCGTGGTAAGCCCGCCCCGTGGCCGCCATTGCCGCGGCTGCTCCGATCCGTCGTGTCGCTAGGGTCGATGGGGTACCACTCGAGCGGATGGTTGAGAGAGTCGTCGGTGGAGTTGGTTTCGCCGGAGGAGCCGCCGTCGGCGAGCCCGGCGAGGTCAACACCTCCTCTGTTTCTCTGTGTGTGACAGGTGGGGTCGTGTTGACCACGCCCCGGCTGTCAGCCGCTTGGTGTACAGTTTGTGTCGGGTGCATGTAGCAGTTAGGGTTTAGTGTTTTTGATTTATGTTTTCAGAAATGTTGTTAATGCTTGTTTAAATCATAACTTGTGTTCTGTTAATCCAATAAATGTGAAACAATTTTGTTAAGTTTGTTTTGATGAGATCTGTACATGAAAATATAATATGCTCTGTTATGATAGTTTATATGCAGTAATAATTAATTTGTGTTTAGGCTGATATCTTGTTTAATGCATAGTAAATCATGTTGCTCAGAAAAATATGAATTTGTTTTGATGAACTGTGTAGGTATGTAGAGTCACAGAAAAATTATAACTACTGTTTGGTTGTGAAATAATGTGAAGTTAACCTTTAAATTGATTAAATGCTGTTTTCTTGTATATTTTGTAGTAATTAAAATATATGAATTTTGTCTCATAATTTTTATAGACTGCTCTATGCTAAAAAGTTCTAAACAAAAATATGAAATCTGTTGTTTGACACTTTTCGAATAGGGTGTAGTTCAAAGTATCTTTTCACCCTGATAATTGTCTTTTTCATATAGAATATATATACATGCAATTGTCCTGAAATTTGTACAGTATGCTTTACTTTCTGTAGGAACCTAGTAATTTTTGTAGATTTTTTTGAAGCTATGGTTAGCTATAGGGTGCAGTTATAAGCTTGTTTTAGGAGAATAATTAGTTTATTTAAATTAAGCTTTTGTGTCTTTTATGGAGGGAACCAGCAGGGGTAAAATAGTCTTTTCAGTGTATGCATGTTGACTGCTTTGCATGAGTGGTGTAGCTTCTCTCTAAATAGAGTGTTGTACTCTACCGGAGAGGAAATATGCGCCTATTCGGTCAATTCAATTGCAATGCATTTTCTATGCCCATGTATCATCCATTCATTCTCGCATATGCATCATAACAGGTTCGGTAGAAGAGACAGTGATAGCAGAGGAAAACGAGGAGCAGCCTCAGGAGCAGGAACCAGGAGCTATCGGGGAAGAGTTGAAGAAGAACTTCCGGAGTGCCCGAATCACCAACCGAGCACCTTCGAGAAAGGCAAGCCCCGGAGCATTTCTAACTACCTACAGTTTATGATTAACTTAATCTGCTTATGTTTGTTGCATTAAGTATAGGAGTTGTTTGATACCGTTGATGCATCACTATTCATACCTTGTTATCTTGAAATATTATCCTTGATACCTATATAGAATCAGGTCCGAGTTATGCTTAGAATTGCTTAGACCGGTAGAAGTCGGGCAACCTTCATGTTACCCGCGAGCAATAGGTGGTTACTTGACCGATTAACCGGATATTTCCATTAAGTGGGATAACTGAGTGTTGTGGAAAATGGAGATCGGCAGATTCCTGTAGTGTATACTACAGTATTTCTAGCCGTGTTTTATGGGAATCAGTATCTTGTGAGATAGACTTCTTGTCATGTTGAACGCATGTCCCACATTTAGCTGGAAGGATAACTCGTTCCGACCGCGAAGCCGCTCATTGTTCCAGGCCGGCTCTCAGGTCCTACGCATCAGCCGAAGCCACGGTGGAGAGTTAGTGGGACGCGGGGGCGCGAATAGTAAGACCCGGGTGATGGTGGTTAAGTCCAACTCCTTGGCAGTCGGGCTTGCCTCGGGGTGTGATGGTGGCGGTTGAAACCGCGACTCCTGGAACAATGTTGTGGTCATCTGTAGCTCACCGACGGGTGGGTGTGGTTTGTGTGGGAAATAAATCACCAGCTGGTTAGGAATCGATTATAATCGCCATCGCTCCTGGATAGTGAGCACTTGACTCGAACGCTGATCGACCTCGATACTGAAAAATGTGGAACACGAGACAGCTATCATTATACTTTTGGAAATGGTCACTCGGTCTGTTTGTTACATTTTTGGTGATCGTTGGATCACTACCATGTTTGTTATAGTGCAGTTTGCTAATCTAGTAAATAGGATAATTACTATTTAAATTGACAGCTAAAGGGCAGGAGAACTACTTAATTAACAAATGGCTTTTATGCAAAAATGTGGTCTATTACCAGCCTCCACTATATACTAGCCTTGCATACCCTTGAGGTCAACTTATTTCTGGTTTAAGCGGGTAAGTCTAGCTGAGTACCTTCTCGTACTCAGGGTTCTACCCTTTGTTGTTGCAGATGGCCAGGTCTTCCATGGTTATTGCATCAATTGTCTCTTTCCAGCCTGGGTGATATCTAGGTCACGGGCAATGACCTCTTCTGTTCGTATCTTTTGCTATGTTAAGGATGACTACTAAATGGCACTGTAATCATTAAGTGTGTGTGTGTGTGAATTTCGGAACAACGTTTCAAGTTAAGCTTCCGCTACTGTTTTCAAACCTGGTTTGTAATAACTAAGTTGCTACTCCGAACTATTTATGTAATCTCTGTCGTGTGACGGTCGATGCTGAATATTACGATCCTATGTTGTTGATGTTGGAAAGTTTGAAATCCTTCGTGATTTCACGGACTACCGGGTTTATAGGGGCTCAAGTGCTCAGTGCACAAATTTACTGCCTCGGCGGGAGAATTTCATACTTGTTGTGCTTTATAATTGGTCGGTTCTGTTACAGTGGGTACAACAAAAATCTTCTGGCAATAGAGGACATTTCAAAGACAGCTTTCAGATGCCTGGTCATATCGGTTGTTTGAGGGTTGTTATGAATTTGGTTTAAAGATGCAATGCCAGTGCAACTTCAAAGCGTTATGAATTACATCTTTTCACGAATTGATCGGCAAAGTTGTAGTAGAGATTATAGTGATGACGTAGTCGTGAAGTCCAGGAACCATGGAGAGCATTTAAGGATCTAAGGAAGACTTTAGAGTGCACAGGAAGCATGGTTTGAAGATGAACCCGAACAAGTGTGCTTTTGGAGTTTCAGCAGGAGAATTTGGGGTTTCTGATTCATAAAGGAGGAATTGAAGTCGGAAAAAAGCATGGAAGCAATGGACAAAGTCGTCCCCAAACCAACCTCACTGAGTTACAATCGTTGCTTGGCAAGATTAATTTTGTAAGGAGATTCATATCCGGTTTATCCGAAAGAGTCTTGCCTTTTTCTCCGTTGCTGAAGCTTAGGAAAGATCAAAAATTCATATGGGGTGACGTACAACAGAAAGCTTTCGATGAAATCAGGGAATATATGAAGGCACCGCCAGTACTAATACCTCCTCAGTTTGATAAGCCCTTCAAATTGTACGTGTCAGTCGATAAACTGACGATAGGGTCGGCTCTTATGCAAGAATTTGAAGGAAAAGAAAGAGTCATAGCTTACCTTAGCCGAAAACTGTTAGATCCAGAAACGAGATATTCGGCTACAGAGAAGCTTTGTCTATGTGTATACTACTCGTGCACCAAGTTTCGGCATTACTTGTTAAATGCCGAGTGTATAATAGTTTCTGAGTTCGACGTGATAAAACATATGTTGTCAATGCCTATTCTGAATGGAAGAATCGGCAAGTGGATTTTAGCGTTGTCAGAGTTTGATTTAAGATACGAATCGGCAAAGGCGGTAAAAGGACAAGTTATTGCCGATTTGTTACTCATCATCGCGATCCTTCTGCTA
This sequence comes from Coix lacryma-jobi var. lacryma-jobi, assembly GCA_009763385.1. Lineage (NCBI taxonomy): Eukaryota > Viridiplantae > Streptophyta > Magnoliopsida > Poales > Poaceae > Coix > Coix lacryma-jobi. The sequence continues at coordinate 57,793,813 of CM019827.1, forward strand.
GCATGGTAAATATTGCACCTTGGACGTTATTTTTCGACGGCTCATCCTGCAGCAAGGGTAGTGGTGTTGGCATTTTCTTAATTTCTCCACAAGGGTTAACCTTCAAATATGCTATCCCCATTGAATTCTAGGTTACCAACAATCAGGCGGAATATGAAGCTTTACTCAGAGGGCTTCGGCTTCTTGTGGAGGTGAAAGCCATTGCTGTTGAGATCTTCGGGGATTCTGAGTTAGTCATCAATCAGCTGATTGGTCAATACGAATGTAAAAGTGACGTATTGAGAGAATATTATGAAGAATGTCAAGAACTTTTGAAGTGTTCCAAATAGTGACTTTACATCATATCCCTAGGGGGCATAATGAAGAGGCGAATAAATTAGCTCAAACTGCTTCAGGATACCAAGAAGATCAAAAGGTTCTTGCTTTGGATGGAAATCGTATGGTTGATGATTGGAAAAAAGAAATTATTGATTACTTGAGGAATCCATCACAAAAGGTTTCTCGAAAGCTCAGATACAAAGCTATCAAGTTTACACTTCTTGACGATCAGTTCAGTTGTACTACAAATCTATAGATGGGGTGCTCCTGGAATGAATGAACCCAGAAGAAGCCAAGAAGTTGATGTATGAAGTACATGAGGGGTTATGTGGTGCACATCAGTCGGCCTACCGAATTAAATGGATAATAAGAAGAACCGGTTATTTTTGGCCAACTATGCTCGAAGATTGTTTTGAATATTATAAAGGATGTCAAGATTGTTAAAGATTCGAGAATGTTCAGAGAGTTCCAGCATCGGCTATGAATCCGATTATTAAGCCGTGGCCGTTTAGAGGATGGGCTATAGATCTGATTGGTCAAATTCACCCTCCTTCTAGTAAAGGACACAAATTCATGTTATTGGCTACAGATTACTTTACCAAGTGGGTTGAGGCCGTACCCTTGAAGAAGGTTATGTCAGAAAACATGATCGATTTTGTCAAAAAGCATATAGTTCACAGATTCGGGATCCCTCAAACTATAACCACGGATCAGGGGACTCAGTTCACATCGACCGAATTTTGTGATTTTGCTGAAGAAATGGGAATCAAGGTGTGTAACTCTTCTCCTTATTACGCACAGGCCAATGGTCAAGCTGAAACATCAAATAAGATTATGATTAAGATTATCCAGAAGAAGATTGATGAGAAACCGAAAAGATGGCATTCGGTTTTAAATGAGGCATTATGGGCTTACCGAATGGCGTGTCATGGATCTACTCAAGCATCTCCTTATGAATTGGTTTATGGACATTGTGTTGTATTGCCGTGGGAGTTACAATCGAATTCAAGACGAGTTACATTGTAGAATGAATTGAAAGAAAAGGATTATAAAGTTTGATGATGGACGAACTAGAAGATTTGCACTTAATTCGTCTTAAGGCACTGGAGAATATAGAGAAGAACAAATTGCGTGTTGCCAGGCATTACAACAAAAAGGTCAAGGAAAAGTGCTTTGAAGAGGGGGATTTAGTTGGAAGGTTGTATTGCCAATTAGGACGAAAGACAAAGCGTTTGGTAAATGGTCTCCAAATTGGGAAGGTCCTTTTCGGATAGTGAGGCATGTGCCTGGCAATGCATATATTTGAGGACTTTGCTGGGAGAGGAGTTTTCTAGAGCAATTAATGGGAGATTTCTTAAGAAGTTTCATCCCAGCATAGAGGTCGGTGCATAAAAAATCATATGCAATGAATTAGCCGATGAGAAACATCGCCTTTAGCAGAAAAAATGTTTGAACAGCCGACATGACATGTGTCGCCTTTAGAGCAAAAATATTAGTCTAACCGAATAGGATGATGTTGCGCGAGGGTTTTGTTTTCGGCAATTCAAGAAACAGAAATCACAGACAGACGTTTTTACGAATGCAGATGCTTCACAAAAGGAGGACAGTTTTTGTTGCGAGAGGCTCCTAGATACAAACTATTCATCAAACAACCTGTTCAAGACAGATTGAACATCAGAAGCCTGGGCGAGCACGGTCGCATGATCTTCATAACTCTCCAGGAGATCCTCGATGTTCTCTGGAAGCTCGCCACCATGGAAGCCGGTCGGCATGGCGGAGAAGTCCTCGCGCGTCTGGGTGGACATTGCCGCCAGCCCCAAGGCAACGCCGTGGTGTACGCCATGGATGGCGACTTGATCAACACGGCTGTCCGCATCATGAAGACGCGCCTCCACAGTTTCCCCCTGGGCATTCACCTTGTCGGCCACCCTAGTTCCCGCGATCTTCAGGCGCTCAACCTCTGCGGATAGCGCTAATAGAAAGAGGAATGTATCAGGAAAACGAGCCCTATTAGAAAAGAGGGGAATCGGGCGGAAATTTTACTGACCTGAGATTGCATCGCAGAATTGTTTCCGCTGGTCTTCCCAGTCGAGTTGGTCAATGCCGTACTGCTTGGAGACTTCGCCCAGCTCCTCCCGGGCTTTGTCCCTCTCCTCCTTGAAACGGCGGGCATCACGGTGACTCCACCGGTCAGAGTAGGAGGAATCCGAGGAAGAACCTGAGAAGCTGGAGGAGCTGGAAGATCCAGATGGTGGAGTTCCGGGCTGGGAAAGAAGGTGGCTTTGGCTGCTGGAGATAAATTTTATCCTAAAATAAGAAGGAAGAATCAAAATAGAGACAATGGACGAATAGGGAAATCCAGATTGCAAGGGGGCAGGATAATGATTCTTACCCATGGCGCCGCGTTGCGGTACTCGGCTGTCTTCCGCCTCCTCTTCGGCAGGACGCTTGCCACAGTCATCATCGTTCGCCATTGCTGCAGGACTAGGGTTTTTTCGGGGCTAAACTAACAAAAGGAAGTGAAGAAGCGAAGATAAGGATGCGCAGCTGCAAGTGCTAGTCGAAGTACTGGAAACGGTTTATTTATAAACCAGGGGAAGAGTTGTGGCGAAGTTTACGGGGTAGTGAAATAAGAATGCCAAGCGACAGAATAGGGTTTTCTTTTTCGGATGGGCCGTTTTTGCTGGGCCGGCTCGGTTAGGTTGAATGCCATTTGGTTGTCTTCTTGAGTTCTTTAGGTAAGAGTTCATTCGGCTATTAGGAAGTGAAAACAATCAGCTATATCTTGTCACAGGAAGTTTAAAGGAAAAGAGGTCGATTGCATAAAGGCATAAAAGTATCAAGACAGTTCTTGCAAAGACAAAAAACACGATATGCTTAGCTTATTACAAGATCAATGTTTACTCATCCAGAAGCTGATTGATTGTTTTTATGGCCTCAGCCCTGATTCGGCTGACAGTATCAAACGCCTTTTTATCTTCGTCTTCAGATTTTTGGATTTTGGATAATTTGGCTTTGGTTTGTTGATCCTCTTTGAGAGCCAAAGTTATCTTTCACGAAGATGCTTTTATGACCTTCGGCAGATCAGCCATATGAGCCCTGTGAGATTGGATTTTAGTATTCAGATTGGCTAGCTGGGCCTCTAGTTTGTTTTTGTCTTCCTCCATGGCTTTCAGTTCATACTCCAAAGTTGCCAAATAAGTCTTTGCAGTTTGAACGTTAGAATGCAAATCTCTAAGCTCCAGCTTCGTCGAAGATCTATTGTTCTGTAGGGCAGTCTTGGATGACATGTTTTTAGTTGCCCTCCTTATCATGCTGATGAAGTTGTCAAGGCAAGCTGCAGATTCCAAATGGGTCAGAAGAGTGGGAGGAATATCTTCATCAATGAGCTCGAGAATGTCCCTTATCTGATCTGCATCCTGGACCAGATTGATAGTGTCCTTATTCAATAGAATGATTATTTCCCTCAGCCGAGCCTGATTTTCCTTTGATAAAGTCTGTCGGAAGTATTTTCTTCACCTTTCTCAGTAATGTAATCCTCAGCAGGGAAAGAATAACTCATGGTCGGCTCTTTGGTGTTTTTCTGAGGAAAGAGAAAGGAGTTAACTGACTAAGTGTGTTTAGTGAAAGCAATGTAATTCAAAGACGAAGCTTGCCTATTGAGCTGATTGATCATCGGAAGACACTGCGTTTTGGCTTGCTCGAGGACTTTGTTGAATAATCAGGGGAGGTGGACTTGGAGTATGATCAGATGACTCTGCTTCCAGTTCTTTCAAGACTTCATCTGTTTCGAGTAATAGCATGAGCATGTGATGACAGAAAGGGGGATGGCTGAATATATTACCTATAATCCCTTTGGTTTCTTCATTTCTTAAACTCTTGGGAGTTTTTGGATCCTCGGCCTCGTCTTGAATACTTTTCGTGAAAGCTTCAGGAGATAGTTCGGCGGTTGCTGAAGTACTGCTTGTTTTCAAGGCCTTGACTTGTGGCTACAGCAGGTGACCAAATGTGGATTTGATCAGATTCATTGCCGAATAGAATTGCTTAACATTAAATGGGACTTCATACCGTGGGAGATGGTTTAGCCTTTTTGGTCCTTGTTTTCTTGGGCGAAGAAACACTCTCAAGTGCCTTTCTTTTGCTCTCTCCTCCTGAAGACATGATGGTTGAAGTTGCAGGGATCTTCATGAAGTTGTTCAAACTTGGAGCATTGAAACCAAGAGCAGGATTGGGTCCAGCTTGGTAATATTGGATCACTCTAGCAGGGGGTGTAGGTTCAGGATCCTGTGTATGGCCGAATATTAGAAAAGGGTTGAATTCAAGAATGGAGATTGACAGAAGTGATGAAATTACCTCACTGTCAGAAGCAAAGTCGGGTTGCAAGTTTTGACACAAGGGGTGAACTGGCACATTGAAAATATGAGTACGCCATTCCTCCCACCAGGAAATGAAGAGAGGATGAGCGATGTCTATTATCCCAAATGGGGATGGTTCATACATTGGCAGCTCCCATCCTAGTTCAAAAACCTTTTTAGCCTTTATCCCCTCTGTAATTACTTCTCTAGGTCTTATTACTGTTGAGAAGAAAAATCCGGGGGGTAATTGACCGCATCCTAATTGTCTGGCCACCATGTTTGGATAATAGAATTCGTAGGTGGACTGCACTAATCTTCCATGGTGGAATTCGGCTGGCAGAACGCAGGGTTTGATGAAAGAATTGAAAATGTCAATGGATGTTTTGTCTGCACAGCCGGATTCATAGTTAAACTTGCAAGGGAGAGTCAGGTTTTCATTCTCCATGTAAGGAAACCAGAGTACATTACCAAAACCCTTGAAGAACAGTTTGAAAAGATGACCAATGTCCATGTCGATGCTGATGGATGATGCTGCTTTTCCATAAGTTTGGCAAGCTTTGACTCTTGGGGTTTTGTCTTCAACATAATTGATTGAAGGGAAACTCAAGTTGAGAAGGCTCACAGACACTATCTGGTGCATATATAGTTGAAGCCACATCTGAACTAGCCACCAGGGACCATTCACACAAGAAATTTCTCTGCCTGTATGCATCTGGAAAGTGATTTGATGCATCATATGGTAGGCAAAACCCAGGAGATATTTGCCTAGTGGAATTTGAGTACTGCAGATAAATCTTCAGCCATCACCATATGGTTCAGGGTGGGTTCATTGGATTTTCCACAGAAGATGATCTACATAGCCACATATTCATGAAGGCTTTCAGTTCTTTGTCAGAGACAGTGTTGGACGACTCCATATAAGTCTGAATATATTTGGCCCATCCACATCCAGAACTGACGGCTCTCTGACTGCTTTTGTTTCTTGTATTTGTAAGGATATACAGGCAATGTTACATTCAGGCCAGTCATCATGAAGACGTCAGCTAAGGTAATGGTCATCATACCATGACCAAAGATGAAAGCATTGATGGCATTAGACCAGAAGTGGGAAGCTGCTATCAGGAGAGGGTCGTTTCTGGGTATTTCTGATAAAGATAATTCCAGGCAATGGCCAATATCTTGATTTTCCCAGTGACTGCTGCTTTTTTCAAGCATCTTCCGATACTAATTTCGCCATCCAACAATTGGGGGAAAAGGCCAATTCTTGAAGGTGTTCGGCCAGTGACTCGGTGAAGTAATTCGAGATTTGAAAGGAATTCTTTGGGTTTCCTTCTCGATAATCTCCGTCGGATCGGGATCTCCCATTGGACCAAGGAGATAAGAGTCAAGGTTGGCAGCATAAGGGGTCAGGATTTGGTTCCTATTCCTTCAAGATGGGGGAAGAAAAGTGAGCCGAAAGAAGAGGCTGGCAAAAGAGTACTGAATGCGCGAAGCTTACCTCTGGAATCTCGTTTGGGTCGCCATCAAAGGTTCGAGGAGGGATCGTTTGCGATTTGAATTTCCCGAGCAGCGGCTAGGTGCTGAGAAGCGGAAACCTAGAAGGGGGAAGGAGCTTGCAAACAATTTCAGAATGAAATTGACTTTTATCCCGAAATTGAGGGGGCATATGTTAACACCGAATTTTCGCACGCACAGGGAGGTGACGAGAGGGTCCAGCCAGCAGAGAAGAGAAGGATTCGGCAAGCATTTGGATGGCTACTTAGTCCTCAAAAAACTGGTGATGAAACTTGTGCGGTCGGCTATTTCGTGAAGCAGTGGTCCCATTCGGGAGAGAATATTGCAAGTGAAGCGGCTTGCACGAGAAGATACGTGACGATGGGAGACACCGAAGAGATCAGGGATAGGATTTGTATCTTTCCTTTTTTTTTAAGTCATGTAACATCCCAAAAATTGCATCAATTTGAAATAGGCAATGTGATTTAATTAATGCATTTTATGTGTTGCATAAAAACCTAGATAATAAATTTTCGCAAAAGCTAATAAAAATCCTAGGCAAAAGACCATGATGATTTCAAAAGCATAAATTTTCGCAAAAGCTAAAATAAATCCTAGCCAAAACCAATCCTTTGAAAAGATCTATCTATCTGTACGAAAATATATACTGTTTTCAGTAATTAAAAATTGAGTAGGTTAATCTACTAATTAAGGTTTGTAACTTGTTTAGCTCATAACTTTTGCGTTATATTTCCGTTTTTTTTATGATTCTCGCGTTTATGTGATCGTGGTAGACCGTAGTTTTCTGTTTTTTAAACTTTTTATATTATTTTCTTGCTGTTGGTGTAATGTTCTAATAATAGCTTGTTTGCTTTGCATGATGTTCCGATGATTGTGTGTTGATGTGGTAATCGAGTATAGACGGTGAGACATACGCTGGTGATCAGAGCCCTTCTACGACAACCAAGAGCAAACAGATTTCTCAGATCAGGCAAGTATAGCATGGGATCCTCCTTGTGGACTTATTCACCATGAATCATCTAAATTCATATGCATGTGTCTAATTTTGATCTCCTATCTAGTTTATCCTAGATATTTGACCCGTTGACCTTGTTAACCTTGGGATGCTATGCATATGGGTAGAATCTTTGCTAGAGCTTTACTTAAACCAAACATGATCTAATAACGGTGAATAAAACCTGATCTTTTTAGCAACATGATTTAGGACCTTCTGTCAGCAAAAGCTGGGACATACAGTGCAACCATGAGGGCTATATGGCTCTGACCTTAGCTCAGTATAAGGACCTTTTCTAGCTTGTTAGAGGTTACCCGAAAGGGCGCATAAGGCGCTTGACGAGCTGGATTTAGGGCGGCTACTTTCACCTTGCCTGCGTTGCCGTAAGGTTGAGAGACTCTTCTTCCCCTTGCCTTAAGACCTAGCGGCCCTAACTTGTTAGACGAACCTTTGAAAGGCTTTGCGTGTATCCTGCCCGCTCACCTCGGAAGTGTTATGAGAGTAATTAACCCGGCATCTGGATATCACGACTCATCGGGTAAAGTGTACAACCTCTGTAGAGTGTAAAACTGATATATCAGTCGTGCTCACGGACACGAGCGGCCCGGAAAACTCACAGATTAGTTGTTATATGTTTGTTTATTTATGTTGCTCATGTTGATTACCTTATTGCTATGTTTCAGTTATTATGATCATGTGGATTGGGTTTAAGCATTCATATTGTTCACCTTAATATTAAAATATTACCAATTAAAAGCTACTGCAGTTTAACTAGTGTCAGCCTTATTTGAGCCTCATGAACCCCATGTTACACTTGTTAAGTATGAGATGTACTTATGCTTGTTTATTTCTTCCTACTTGGATAAAAATCCCGGATGGGTAACAGATTGATATGGTAATGATGACTTCCCTGAAGAGTTCTAGTCTTGCTGTCAACCAGTCATCTTCCCTGTGATGGAGCTACCGCGAGAGATACTTTATTTATCCGCTGCTATGTAAAGACTTTGAATAATATTCGTTATGTAATAAACATATGTGATGGTACTTCTTAATTTGTGGCTTATGTGTGTGATTGATCTCTGGGCACACATGAGTTATTGCATTCAATTTTGTTCTTTAAAATTGGGTGTGACAAATTGGTATCAAAGCTATGTTGACTGTAGGACGCAAGCCTAGTTAGTTTATGGTCGTTTTAGTGGTCTTTGCTTCTCATTCTTGCTATTTATCTTAGCCTTGTTAATTTATCAAAATTATATGCTTCTCTTTACTTGCTCTATTATATAAATATATTGATTCTATTGTACCTGTCTCTTGGTCTACTCCATAGATGGCTCATCGCACCGCCCGCAAGACCGTCGGTGGTCGCATGAGGTCAGGCCTGAGGGCAGGCAACCCCGTTCCGCAAGCACCGCAAGCACCCCAGGAGCCAGAACAGCATGAGGTAGCACCGCAAGAGCCAGCACCGCAAGATCAGGCACCCAAGATGTGGAACCACAAGAGCCGGCACCGCCAGTGCCAGCACCTCAAGAGTCGGCACCGCCAGTACAAGCACCCCCAGTTGCCAGCAGCACCCCAGGAGCAAGCACCACCAGCACCTGTACCACAAGCTCCAGCTCCACAAGCTCCAGTCCCTCCCGCGCCAGTGCCCCAGAAGTGCTGGAGATCGAAGACGATGAAGAGCTTCCGATGGGTTGGGACGTGGACTCCGGGTATCTCGTCGGAGCGCCCACAGCTGCCCAGAGTCCCTCACATCATAGGCTGATGGGACTTTTTGATGCCTACTACCCCGACATGAACATCATCGTACAGTACACCCACTGGAGGTACAGCCATCCCCTGGAAAGGACCTACTAGAAGGTAAGGATGACTGTCGCCGTCCGAGAACGAGAGAGTGGCCTATACCTGCATGAGATGGTGATTGGCCATAGGGCTCGTCGGTCCTCTCTAGCGTCAGCCTTGGAAGCCGTGGCAGTTGAAGCCTACAAAGCATTCCAGGGTCGTCGCATTGAAGACATGAGGAATGATGCATACCGCTACCTGCCCTATTGGAACAATGAGAATAGGGAGGCTATGGTAGAAGACTCTCATGCAACTCCAACCGTGAAGGCCACACGAGACTTCCTCCTTGACAGGGAAAGGTCTAACGCAGACTTGGAGAATGAGGTGATATCCCTGGGAAAGGACCTCAAAAGATGTTATAGCACCATAGATGGGCTCTTGGAGCTGCTCGACCAACCCCCTATGTACAAGAGGCTCCGTGAACCGCTCTACAAATAGGCATAGGTCACCCCTTTTATGTAACAAGACGATAGTAGTAAGCAATTTTGTGCTAGTGTGCTTCTTTGTGTGTGAGTTGAACTATTATTATGATTATGTGTGATTTGGTTCTTTGTAATGAGTGTTGAGATATTGTAGGCTTGTCTACAAATCTCATAGTTATACATAACGTTTATGAATAATAAGAGGGTTAGTTATATCTTGTCCTATGCTGTTTTCTGGAGCAACCTGTGATCTTTTGGATATATCTCAAGTTCTGTTCGTGCATCATGGCTGAAACTTTTATGGTGGAAAATAGACTTCTATATCTAACCAATGCCTCTGGAATCACTCTCAATAGCTGATATGGTTTGTGAGATATGGCTGTTTCAAGTTAGAGTTTCTGCGCAGTTCTGAGCTCTGGACAGATTTGTTTGTTCTCTGTTTTTGACTAATTTAACGACAGAATCTGGGAAAGTCACTTAAATAAAAGTTGTAGATAATTTCGTCATCTTTCCAACCGTGTATAGCAAGCCCTGTTTGGATTTCTGGAACTCAAGTTATGACTGTTTTTCTGTACTGCTGCTACTGGATCTCGCCCAGAAATTTTCAGATCTCCTGTTTCCTCTCGTATAAGTGATCCTTTCTTGAAAAGTTCGCTAACCTTGATCCCTGTTTGGAAACACAGATGGCTGCCAGAGGAGGTGGTATTGGAGGTGGACGTGGACGTGGCCGTGGCCGTGGTCGTGGAGCACCTGTTAACCCACCACCACCACCACCCTCAGTTGACATTCAGCAGTTGATGGGCATCCAGGCCCAATTTATACAAACCATGATGCAACATATGCCAAATCAGCTAGTTGGAGGAGGACCACCGATGCAAGTGAGGGACAAGAGGGGTGAGTTTCTGAAGGGTCACCCGCCAGTGTTCTCTCATGCCGCTGATCCCCTGGAGGCTGATGACTGGCTTCGTGCTATTGAACGCCAGCTTACCATCGCGCAATGCAATGACCAGGAGAAGGTGCTCTATGCTTCTGGTCAGTTGCAAGGGGCTGCTCTGGATTGGTGGGAATCGTTTCAGTTCGGTCGCGCCAACAATGCCCCAGCCGTCACGTTTGAGGAGTTCAAGAGCAACTTCAAAGCGTACCACATCCCTGCTGGCCTGATTGAGTTGAAGCAGGAAGAATTCAGATCTCTGCGCCAAGGAGCCATGACCGTTGCTGAGTACCGTGACAAGTTTTCTCAATTGTCACGCTATGCCCCCGCTGATATTGCTCAGGATGCCGACAAGCAGCGTCGCTTCCTCAAGGGTCTGAATGATGGACTGGCACTTCAGCTGATGTCCAATGAGTTCGCCAGCTACTAGACTCTTGTCAACCGTGCTATAGTGGTAGACAACAAGCGCAAAGAGATGGAGGCTAGAAAGAGGAAGCTTCAAGGTCAGTCCTCTAGTAGTAACAACCGCCTTCGTCCTAACTTTGCACCAGGCAACCAGCAGAGGTACCAAGGACCTACTACTCAGTGGAACCGCAACCAGGGACAGCAACGTCCTTCATACCCACAACAGCAGCAGAACAATAATCAAGCCCAGCGCCAAGGCACCCCCAACAATGCTCCCATGAAGAGTAGTGCACCCAACACCCCCGCCAAGAATGGAACACCCAATGCCTGTTACCGTTGTGGTGATCCCGACCACTATGCTAACCGCTGTCCGAAGAGGCAAGATCAGCTCCCACCTCAGAATAATGGGCAGAAAAGGAAGGCAGCAAGTACCCCCCTATTCGGGCAAGGTGAATCACGTGTCCGCAGAGACCGTGCAGGAAGCGCCAGAGAAATTATGCTTGGTACGTTCAACATCAGTTCCATCCCCGCTACAGTTCTTTTCGATTCTGGCATCGCATACTTTCATATCACATACATTTGTTAGAATGCATAATCTACCTGTTAGCCTCATGAAAACCCCATAATGGTTACCTCACCGGGTGGAGGATTGCAAGCTACGCTTCAGTGTATGCCGTTAGATGTGTCCTTAGGGGGAGTAGATTTCTCAGTGTCCCCAATTGTGTTGAAGACAGCTGGTATTGATTTGATACTGGGTATGGATTGGCTGACGAAAACCAAGACAGATATTCAGTGTCAAGATAAAGTTGTGACAGTTACCACAGCTAAGGGAGACAGAATCAGTGTGAATGTAGTGCTACAACCAACACCAACTGCAACCGTGAACCAGATGAATGAAGAGGTTTTCCAGGAAGATCTAGTGGTGGATGAGTTTCCGGATGTGTTCCCCGATGACTTGCCAGGTATGCCACCTGATCGCGACATTGAATTTTTATTGAGCTTTTACCTGGAACTGCACCCCATAGCTAAAAGACCATATAGAATGGGAGTACCTGAATTAGAAGAACTTAAGAAACAAATTAGGGAGTTACAAGAAAAAGGTTTATTCGTCCTAGTTCATCACCTTGGGGAGCTCCTGTTATCTTTGTTGACAAGAAGGATGGTGGTCAACGGATGTGTGTTGACTATAGATCGCTTAATGAGGTTACTATCAAGAATAAGTACCCGTTGCCGAGGATTGATGATCTGTTCGATCAGCTGAAAGGTGCATGTGTGTTCTCTAAGATTGATCTGCGTTCTGGTTACCATCAGTTGAAGATTCGCGCATCTGATATTCCAAGACAGCTTTCACTACCAGGTATGGGTTGTATGAGTATACAGTCATGTCATTTGGATTGACCAATGCACCTGCCTACTTTATGTATTTGATGAACAAGGTGTTCATGGAATATCTCGACAAGTTGTTGTTGTGTTTATTGATGATATTCTGGTATACTCTAAGAACAAGGAGATCATGCTGAACATCTGAGGTTAGTACTACAGAAACTCAGAGAGCACAAGTTGTATGCCAAGCGCAGCAAGTGTGAGTTTTGGATGAAGGAAGTTTCTTTCCTTGGACATGTTATCTCTAATGGAGGCATCTCAGTAGATCCAAGCAAGGTTGAAGATGTGTTGAACTGGAAGCCACCAACAGATGTGACCGAGATCCGTAGTTTCCTTGGATTGGCTGGTTACTATAGAAGGTTCATTGAAGGATTCTCCAAGCTTGCTAAGCCAATGACAGCTCTGCTAGAGAAGAATGCTAAGTTTGTCTGGTCCGATAAATGTCAGGCTAACTTTGAGGAGTTGAAGAAACGTCTGACTACAGCTCCGGTTTAATACTACCAGATCTAAGTAAGGATTTCTCTATTTATTGTGATGCATCTCGTCAAGGTTTGGGTTGTGTTCTTATGCAAGAAGGCAGAGTTGTAGCATATGCATCGAGGCAGTTGAGAAAGCATGTTGAACTATCCCACACATGATCTAGAGTTGGCAGCTGTTGTCCATGCATTGAAAATCTGGAGACACTATCTAGTGGGTCACAAGACAGACATCTACACTGATCATAAGAGCTTGAAGTACATATTCACTCAGTCTGATCTGAACTTGAGACAACGCAGATGGTTAGAATTGATTAAGAACTATGATTTGGAAATACACTACCATCCCGGTAAGGCTAATGTTGTAGCAGATGCTTTAAGTAGAAAGAGCTATGCCAATGAGATCCGAATTGCTTCTATGCAGATGAGTTGTGTGCTGAATTTGCACATCTGAATCTGGGAATTGTGACCAACAGAATGGAATTGGTACTTGAACCGGTATTGATGCAAGAGATACGTAAGGGTCAGATGGCAGATGAGAAGTTGAAGCAGATAGCCGATAATATTGTTCTTGGCAAAGCATCAGGTTTTCGGTTAGATGATGATGGTACGTTATGGCATGGGAAGAGGTTATGTGTGCCTGAAATCAAGGAGATACGTGAGACTATATTGCGAGAAGTGCAGAGTCAGCTTACTCCATTCATCCTGGAAGCACTAAGATGTACCTTGATCTGAAGAAAAAGTATTGGTGGGATGGATTGAAGCGAGATGTAGCCGAGTACGTCGCTCTGTGTGATACCTGTCAGAGAGTGAAGGCAGAACATCAGAGACCCGCTGGTTTGTTGCAGCCAATGAAGATACCTGAATGGAAGTGGGAAGAAGTCGGTATGGACTTTATAGTTGGGTTGCCACGTACTCAGAGAGGTTACGACTCCATATGGGTAATAGTTGATCGATTGACCAAAGTTGCTCACTTTATACCGGTCAAACTACCTATACGGAGCTAGATTGGCAGAATTGTATATGGAACGGATAGTATGTTTGCATGGAGTGCCTCGAAAGATTGTGTCAGATCGGGTACTCAGTTCACCTCTCACTTTTGGCAGATGATACATCGATCATTGGGTACAAGGTTGAACTTCAGTACTGCTTATCATCCACAGACTGATGGACAGACGGAAAGAACAAATCAGATTCTAGAGGACATGTTGAGAGCTTGTGCATTACAGTATGGCACCAGTTGGGACAAGAATTTGTGTTATGCAGAGTTCTCGTACAACAACAGCTATCAGGAGAGTCTTAAGATGGCACCGTTTGAAGCTTTATATGGGAGACCGTGTAGAACACCGTTGTTCTGGGATCAGACAGGTGAAAGTCAAGTGTTTGGACCTGATGTGCTGAGGAATGCAGAGGAACATGTCAGATAGTCAGAGATAACCTGAGAGCCGCTCAGTCCCGACAGAAGAGTTATGCAAACACCGTCGTCGAGATCTATCTTTTGCAGTAGGTGATTATGTCTACCTAAAGGTGTCACCGATGAGAGGTGTGAAAAGGTTCAATAAGAAAGGAAAGCTAGCACCAAGGTATATTGGACCGTTCAAGATTCTTGAAAGACGTGGTGAAGTGGCATATCAGTTAGAGTTGCCTGAACTTGTCAGGAGTGCATGACGTGTTTCATGTTTCTCAGTTGAAGAAGTGCCTACGAGTGCCCGAAGAGCAGATACCGTTGGAAGAGCTCACAGTTAAGGAAGATTTGACTTATGATGAGTATCCGACAAGGATTCTAGAGACAGCTGAAAGAGTTACCAGGAGCAGAGTAATAAAGATGTGCAAGGTTCAGTGGAATCGGTACTCAGAAGCAGAGGCAACTTGGGAAAGAGAAGAGGATCTGAGGAAGTCATACCCACAGTTGGTTTGAGTAAGCATCGCTGGAATCTCGAGGACGAGATTCTTTAAGGGGGTAGAATTGTAACATCCCAAAAATTGCATCAATTTGAAATAGGCAATGTGATTTAATTAATGCATTTTATGTGTTGCATAAAACCTAGATAATAAATTTTCGCAAAAGCTAAAATAAATCCTAGCCAAAGACCATGATGATGCATACATGCTGTGCATATTATATTTTTGTGATGATTGGTTTTTACTCAAAACTTTTTTGAATTCAAAAGAATTTCAAATTTGCTTTTGAAATGAGTTTCTGAAAATGGAAAACATTTTACTTCTCTCCCTCTCCCTTTCTCCTTTTGGCCCGAACCAGCCCGGCCGGCCTGCTCCATTCTTCTCGCCGGCCTGCTTTCCTCCCCACTCCGTCGCTCGCGTGGGCCGCCTGCCCGGCCCAACTCTTGCGCTTGCGCGCAGCGCTTCTTCCCTTCTCCTTCTTGGGCCAAATCCGCTCCGCCGGCCCAGCCGTCCGCTTGCCAGCCGCGCGCGCACTCTTCTCCCTCTCTCGCTGACTGCGCAGGCCCACCCGTCAGTCGGTCTCCCTCATCCGCGCGCCCGCTTCTCTCTCTGGCCTGTTGGCCCCGCGTGTCAGCTCATTCCCCCACCCGTGTCCGACCCGAACACGAGTCAGAGCCCCGATTTCCATCAAATTCTCGCCTCCTCCTCGATTTCCATCTGTTTTGGAGCCCCTACAAAACTCCCGAGAACCCGCCGCCTCTCCTCACGCGAAAAGCCCTCGCTCTCGTGCCCTAAATAGCCGACACCGAGAGCTCCGCAAGCCGCGAGTTGTCCGCCGCCGTCAAGCTCGTTGTTTGCCGCTTCGCCGTCGTTCCAGGGTGCTCTCCGAGCTCCGCAAGGTTTTCCCGAATCTGCCGATGTGTTTTCCTCCTCTTTCTCTCTTTGCTCGGTGCCTTAATCCCTCACCGACATTTGCAGAACAATCTTTCCGCCTCGACGAGCAATACGCCGCCACCAGATCGTCTCTGACCTCGTCTGTGCCTCTGGTGAGTTCGCCTTGAGCTTCTCGTTCGTTTGGTCCAACTCCCGTAGTCTCTACCGTCTCCTAGCTCGAGTCCGAGCAAGCGCCGCCCGTCTCCGGCCATGGCGCCGCCGCGCTCTCCCTCTGCTCCGTCAGAAGCGCCGCCAGCCCCCCCCCCCCAGATTTAATCTCGGGCGTCCATCTCAGATCGGGTGGCCAGGAACGCCCGATACCCCTTCGCCTGTCAATCTTGCTAAAGAGTCCCCCGAGTTTTTAAGTCTAAACCCGCGGTCCCAATGGCCCTGTTCATTGAGTCTGCAATTTCTTCCGTATAAGCCCCTGCGTTTCTTCTTATTTGAGGCGCAGTCCAGTCAATTCTGAATTTCAATTTAAATCGTTTTTAATTCAAATTCAATTTCAATTTATTTACAGTTTTGCCACCAGTTTCAAATGCTTATAACTTCTACGTTTTTAGTCAGTTTTAGTCCGTTCAAGTTGCGTTAGATTTGTTTTGAAAAGATCTATCTATCTGTATGAAAATATATACTGTTTTCAGTAATTAAAAATTGAGTTAGGTTTAATCTACTAATTAAGGTTTTGTAACTTGTTTAGCTCATAACTTTTGCGTTATATTTCCGTTTTTCGTGATTCTCGCGTTTATGTGATCGTGGTAGACCGTAGTTTCTGTTTTCAAACTTTTTATATTATTTTCTTGCTGTTGGTGTAATGTTCTAATAATAGCTTGTTTGCTTTGCATGATTGTTGTCCCGATGATTGTGTGTTGATGTGGTAATCGAGTATAGACGGTGAGACATACGCTGGTGATCAGGAGCCCTTCTACGACAACCAAGAGCAACCAGATTTCTCGGAATCAGGCAAGTATAGCATGGGATCCTCCTTGTTGACCTATTCACCATGAATCATCTAAATTCATATGCATGTGTCTAATTTTGATCTCCTATCTAGTTTATCCTAGATATTTGACCCGTTACCTTGTTAACCTTGGGATGCTATGCATATGGGTAGAATCTTTGCTAGAGCTTTACTTAAACCAAACATGATCTAATAACGGTGAATAAAACCTGATCTTTTTAGCAACATGATTTAGGACCTTCTGTCAGCAAAAGCTGGGACATACAGTGCAACCATGAGGGCTATATGGCTCTGACCTTAGCTCAGTATAAGGACCTTTTCTAGCTTGTTAGAGGTTACCCGAAAGGGCGCATAAGGCGCTTGACGAGCTGGATTTAGGGCGGCTACTTTCACCTTGCCTGCGTTGCCGTAAGGTTGAGAGACCCTTCTTCCCCTTGCCTTAAGACCTAGCGGCCCTAACTTGTTAGACGAACCTTTGAAAGGCTTTGCGTGTATCCTGCCCGCTCACCTCGGAAGTGTTATGGGAGTAATTAACCCGGGCATCTGGATATCATGACTCATCGGGTAAAGTGTACAACCTCTGCAGAGTGTAAAACTCATATATCAGCCGTGCTCACGGACACGAGCGGCCCGGAAAACTCATAGATTAGTTGTTATATGTTGTTTATTTATGTTGCTCATGTTGATTACCTTATTGCTATGTTTCAGTTATTATGATCATGTGGATTGGGTTTAAGCATTCATATATGTTCACCTTAATATTAAAATGCTGCCAATTAAAAGCTACTGCAGTTTAACTAGTGTCAGCCTTATTTGAGCCTCATGAACCCCATGTTACACTTGTTAAGTATGAGATGTACTTATGCTTGTTTATTTCTTCCTACTTGGATAAAAATCCCGGATGGGTAACAGATTGCTATGGTAATGATGACTTCCCTGAAGAGTTCTAGTCTTGCTGTCAACCAGTCATCTTCCCTGTGATGGAGCTACCGCGAGAGATACTTTATTTATCCGCTGCTATGTAAAGACTTTGAATAATATTCGTTATGTAATAAACATATGTGATGGTACTTCTTAATTTGTGGCTTATGTGTGTGATTGATCTCTGGGCACACATGAGTTATTGCATTCAATTTTGTTCTTAAAATTGGGTGTGACAAGTCATAATCATCTAGGGTTCGTGTTTCGTCCAGGGTATAAATATAAACCCTCGACCATTGTAAGACTGTTCACAACCATACCAATACAACCGGCCCCGTGCCATCTTCGAGTCCTTAAGTCGTGTCGTCGAGTTCTTCGAGAGGAATCATCGATCCGTCGACCTCCGTAAGTATCGGCAACCTTGCTATCATGTCTAGTATCATGCGGTGGATTTAGATATGATGCAAGTAGTCTCGTACGTTAAGCTTAGTATCGTGCGGCGGATTTAAGCTTATGACGGGAAGTTTTTGCTTATGCCTTGTATCGTGCGGCGGATTAAGTCATGAGCAAAGATAGTTATCGGCTCTGTTAGATTTTGCAGATCTAATAGATTCATTAAGTTATCATGTGTTATATGTTTCATTTATTTGATTCCTATAACACTCTTTGCCCAATCTGATCTTTGTTCGGCCCTGCTGTGTGAGTTTAATCGTGCTTTGTTAATCATAAGACCATGATGGCCGAATTAACTTTCAATCCAGATTGTTTCATGTTGCGGGTTCATGCATGTCGACCATGTTTAGGCTCTGATAGAGCTGGGTACCGTGCGGCAGGTGCAGGTTTTAGATTAGTTTAATCATGCTTTGCTTGTATGTTCCTTCTTCATGGACCCCAGTTTGGCTAGTTTGCCGATTCTGGTTAAAGCTTACATGAGTAATGAGTTTTTATAGATCTGTTCAGATATATGTATGCTTTTAGCTTCTTATAATTAGATCGTATCATGCGGTGGATTAATTTAATTATAAGGAGTGGTGTGGACTCATAGCAAGTGGTATCATGCGGTGGATTAGCTTTGCTTGAGTTTACACTTGACGGGTTTATGAAGGCTAAACGTGTGGCAGATTAGTTGGATTAGCCTATGCATATGTTATTTGGACAGATTTATATTTACAATTTACCCTTTTATCCTTTTGTTATTCACGTTTCGGCATTCAACATGTTTATGAGCTCCATCTTTATATTTGCCGAATGACATTATAAACCTGTTTCGACAAACAGCTTTCATAGTTGTGTGCCGTCATGATTGACTTTCAAAGCCATACATGTGGAACTGTCTGGTCTCACCCAGCATGTTCCAAGGTATTCTCATATTTTTATCCCTTGTTGGTTTTTAGGTCAAACCGACTGGCACGTTTCCGGATTCAAAATACTCCGGGTACCCGATTGAAGCCAGCCTCGTTCGGCTTGCTGTGTGCCTGGCGCAGAGTGTCACGTTTTGCGTCAACACACATGAAGAATAACATAATATATTTTGGAATTTTTTTGTTTAATAGCATGTATACTTGTTGGAAGTGAAGATATTGTAGCAACTCCTGATCCATTGTTAAACAGCAGGTTTAGGGTTTTAATTGACAATATTCCACGAGTTTTGGTGAATTGTGATTCTGCAGGGACTAAACAGGAAAACCAGCACTGATTACTTCTCCTAGAAGGAAACCGACGGAAGATTACGGAACCGACACGTCAGGAATACTCCAGAAGGACCTAGATGACACCAGAGGACACCACAAGGCGGGACACCCCGAGAGGCTGCCAGGTGGGACCAACCGGTCCCACCCTAGGACCGGTCAGTCACCCCCTGGGCCCGATGGCCTCCGTCTTCTGGAAGCTTCCTCCACCGCCTTTGAGGATCCATCTCAGCCCTACGTGAAGTCGGTTTGATCTAACGGACGCGGTTGATCCCTCAGGGCTATATAAACATGCCCCCAGGCCCCAGGGAAGATCAAGTCTCTCTTCAGAAAAGTCTACGCCTCATTCAGAAACCCTAGAAGAAGACTTCAAGAGCCAGCTTTCAAGTAGAAGACTGGTTACCCCTCTAGTTTAGGTTTAGAACCTAGTCTTATACTAGAACTAGAAGAGAGAGAGAGAGAGAGGAAGAGATCAAGAAGGAGCTCCGGCCTGTCGGATCAACTTCTTCATCTTGTACCTACGGATTCAAGTTCATCTTCAACTTGCTTCAGCGATTGTTTCGGTAATCAACGTCTATATTTAAGTTTGAGCCATTGTTCTTATTATTCTTAAGGTTTATGACTCTCTTTTGAGTACTTTAATTCTATATGCGCTAGAGTTAGAGTAGTTGGATAGTGTAAGCATGGTGCTTAGACTTGATAGCTCATAAATGCCTCCTATAACCCCGGTAGTAGTGGTTGTTCGCAAGGGTGACTCTTATAGCCTTGTTGATTCTTCTATAGTCCACTTACCCGTGTGTAGGCTCGGTAGGATTATACATTTGCATAAAAGACTCATACTTTGTTTGTGACCTTTTATGGCAACTTCCCCACTAAGAATAATATAAACATATCACTCTTAAATTGGAATTAGACAGCCTTAATGATCTCCTCTATACTTCTAGAGTCTCCGTCCTTGTTAGCTACTCAGGGGTTAGACTTTAAAGACTTAACACTATCCGTTCCTTTGGGTTCGATATTAAAACTAGGTTACTCCGGTGAAGTGCTACATCGGTAGATTTTATCTGTGCACTTGCGGATAAAGTAGAGTGTGCGTTAATTTATACCAACACATCCGAATCTTCCAATAGGGGTAATTTGTTCCATCAAAGAATGGTGCCTTGCTAGACCCTCGATCCATGTCGTCTTCGTGGATCCGAAACCGATTAAGGTAGAGAGATCCTTAGCCGGCTCCGATACCAATTGAAGGACCAGAATTGGTGACCAGAGGGGGTGAATGGGACCTTAAATTTCTTCTCGAGAAATCGATAGTCATTGTCCCAGAAAGTCACCAAGAAGCAAAGGCAGGAGAGAGCGGCTAGTTCACAGCCTAACTAGTGGGTGGATACCCTACGAGATGTCCTTGTGGTGTAGCGGAACAGTCGAAGAAGCGACATGAACAAGCGCCAAATGAGATAAGCAAAACTGCACGAACAACAGGATCTCAGACTATCCGGGAACTAGTCTCGGACTGTCCGGGATTCACCGCCGGACTATCCGGGGTCTACACTGTCTGCAGGCAAAACTCCCAAAATGCAACTGTTCTGAAACAGTTCTGAACAGGACCCGGACTGTCCGCGGTTTGCACGCTAGACAGTTCGCGGTTCCCGTGAACAGTGGAACCCTGGCGTCCGAGGTTGTCCCTGTGCAGCATCCGATGTGACCTTGGACTGTCCGCGGGTCACTGGCGGACTGTCCATCGGTCAATTGACCGAGAACAGTACCGTGCTGCAGTGAACTAAACTAGCCAAGTCCTGATCCCCAGATTGTTCGCGGTCAGGGCGGCGGACTGTCCGCAGATGAACAGAAAATAGAAATTATGCTCGGGACAAAACCAAAATCGATTGGCTCTGAACCAAATCGAACGGGGTTGCAACCAAATTTCTCCCAAGTGATCTCAAACATGTTGGTGAGCTAATCCTAAGAAATCATCGCTCCATTCCAACTCTATCAGGAGATATTGTAGATCACGCGAAAAGAGGAAAGAATGGAGAACAAAAATGATTTCATCCCGATCTATGTGCTCGTGAGGTTTCGGTGTAAATCCTTCGGTGGAAAGATGACACCCACGTCATAACACAAGATGATTCAAGCGGAATCTCAAACCATCCCTCAAAACGGAAGAATGACCCAAATCTCAGAGAAGGGAAAGAGAGAAACGCGAAGAACAAAACTCAAACGCGAATTCAAACAAGATTTCAGCTGATAATCTTCCCCACGAGGAGACAAAGGGATTATGGTCCCTTTTCCTGAAATCACAAAATACACAGAGGAATTGTTGTCTCTATGGATCATAAGCAACTAGAGGAAGAAAGCCCTAACAGATGAATTGTAGTGTTTGTGAAGGAAATGAGGCTGACTGCTTGGATAAGGAGAGAGCAGGGGTTGCATCTCTTATTTATAGTCCTAATACATTAGTCCCCTTCTACCCCTAGATACAAGAGTAAACTAGCTAACCCTAGGAGTATTCTAGTTCAACTCTATTAGAGCTTCATTCGACGGCCATGCGCCTTCTCATCCTTCACTTCGCCTCGATGCAAGCTCCAGGATGCCGCCACATGCCATCACGACGACCGCCGTGCCTTCTCACCGCTAGCTTCACCTCGACCCAAGCCTCGTGGTGCCGCCACGTGTCATCCCGTTCCGCATAGGAACCACCACTGGGTTTTGAGGCCCAAACCGGCAAACCCGTTAGCCCAGGTTTGGAGGCCCAAACCTGGAAACCGTCCATCCTGAGTTTTGAGGCCCAAACTCGGAAACCAGCCACCCCGAGTTTTGTGGACTAAACTCGGAAACCGGAGCGGGTAGTTTTCTAAGGCTCAACTACCAAACCCGCGCAGAAGACGAAGCGAGGGTCTCACGCTCCGACCAACGATCTTGATGCATGCCCGGCCTCCACCGAGCACAACGCCTTCGCCCCTTGACTCGACCGACAACACTTGCATCTCCATGCAAGCCGGTGTCCGGCCTTCGCCAAGTGCCACGATGCCATTGTCTTCCTCTTGACTTGGCCGATGCAGTCGCACATCACATGTGCTCTCGCTTGCTGAAGCCAAGTGTCAGCTACTGCAGCTGGTCCTCCGGCCCTTCGGTCCATCGGTCCAAGCCTCACGTCCGCCCTTCACCGCTCCCGATCCTTCAACACATCACGTCTCTACTTAACCTTCACCTCGCCATCGATCACTGCCTCCGAGCTCCACACTCGCACATCAACACAGTCAAGAGACATGTTGCCGCTCACCCCTCCCGGTGAGCTTGTTGATCAATCACTCATCACAAAGGGTCAAACCACAAGGGCACATATCAACCTTGTGTTCGCAGCACGAGGCTCTGATACCAATTGAAAGAATCAAGATGGCCAAGAGGAGGTGAATTGGGCTAATCTAAAATTTCTCACAAGAATTAAAACCTACACTAGCCCATTTAACTTCCTGTGCCTGAAGAGGTGTCTTAACTATTCTACTGCACAGAGGACTTGCACCTAGGTTCCAATCCTAGTCTAGCATGGCAATTCTATGAATGTAAATTGCAAGAATTGAAATTCTCAAAGTAAATGTGAAATGTAAAGAGAGGAAAGGAACATGGTGATCTTTTCATGAGGTATCAAGGTGTCAGCACACCCCCCCTAGTCCTCGTTGGAGCACTCACGCAAGGGTAACGCTCCCCTTTGGTTGGCGCAAGGACCAAGTGCTCACTCCGGGCTGATTCTTTGCCTCTCCGCCCCGGTGAATCACCCACTACTGGTCACAACTTGAGTTGGGTCATCCATAAGCTCTCTGGATGATCACTAAGCCCTCGATCGCCACCAAGCCGTCTAGGTGATGCCGATCACCAAGAGTAACAAGCACAAACTCTCACTTGACCACTGCAAGGCTAATGAGGACGATGAAAGCCCTAGTTTGGTTTTGGTTAATTGATGAATCCTATTTGGTCTAATCCTATTGCTAAGCATGTGTGTAGCTAATGAGAAAGGATTATGACCAAGCCAAGTGGTGGAGCTAGCAAGGTGGCAACCATGGAGGATGGTGATGGCCATATGCACTCAAGTGATCAAGTGCTATACCATTGGTGAAATAGAAGAAGAAGAGAAGAGATGGAGTAAAGAAGCCCGAAGGCAAAGGTATAACCTATAGGGCTCTTTGTTTTGGTGATCAAGACACTTAATGAGTGTGATCACATTTAGGATAGATAGCCATACTATGAAGAGACAATTCATGGCTTATGTGGTGTTCAAGTGTCACTAGGAGTTCTCTAACATATTGATGTTATAGACCTAGTGAGTGACTAACAAAACCCTTAGAAAATGCTTTGCAAAATGCTAACACACGTACACAAGTAGTGAAACACTTTAGTATTAGCACATGAAAGCAAGAGTAGAAGTTAGAAAGCAAAAGGTGCTAAGTTAGGGGCATCGGACGCTGCAGACGGCAGCATCGGACGCTGGCCGACGTGTCCGATGGCAAACCCTAGCTTCTGACAATTGTTGAAGGAAAACACTATTGCAGAGTCCGATGTTGATGACGTGGCGCAAGCATGCTTAGCAGGGAACATTGGACGCTGGCCTGCGTCCGATGTGGATCCATCGGACACGTCTGATGTGATTCTGACCTCTCTAGAACCTCTTGAAAGGTCCGAATGGCTAGAGGGGGGTGAATAGCCTATTTAAAATTCTAGAAACCTGAAACTCAAAACTCAAAAACGGATGTCAGATCACACAGCCGGTACTACCGGCTTCAAGGGCCGGTACTACCATGGTCGGTACTACCGGCTCTATAAGACGGTACTACCGGCAACCTACGAACTGCTACGAAATCGAGATAGATGAGATGCAATTTTAGATCTAGAGTTTACCGAGCTTCTCTAGGAGATGTAGATGAAGATTATACCTTATCCAAGTAGTGGTTCCTTGTCAAAGTGTAGATCGAGCCTTCCCAACCTAAGAATGAGAAAGGAGGGAGGAAGAACACGAAGAACACAAGTGCAAACGAAATAATCGAAGAAGAGAATACAATAAGCACACGGGACACAAGATTTATCCCGAGGTTCGACCACTTCACTAAGAAGTGCCTACGTCCTCGTTGTTGAGGTGACCACTAAGGTCAGAGTCTCTTTCACCTCTTTGCCTCACTCAAGCAACCACGAAGGTTAGTCGAGTTTCTTTACTAAGAATCACGAGGGTAATACAAACACTTCGGAGAGCCCTCACAAATGAGTCAACACGGGCAACAACCGAAGAACACCTAACCGGCTAGGGTTCCAAGAACCCAAGATTAAAGAACACAAATCAAGCCAGAGAGATGAAGGAACCAAGTGCTCAATACGTGGATCGATGCTTCTCACTCTCTAATCTCACTTCCCTAGCTCAAAGCTTGCAAAGGATTCAATCTAGAACCAAAGGGGGAGAGAGAGGAGCTTAGTCAACACTTGGGAGCTCTCTTGTCTTGAGTTAGGTCGCAATGATGAGAGAGGTGACGGTTAGAAGCCAAGAGAGTGGCTATTTATACAAGTCATCTGAACTCGCCACAGTCGGTAGTACCGACTTCCTCAAAACGGCCGTTACAGGGATCATTGACCAGATGAGAACTACCGACAAAGCAGGTCGGTACCACCGGGGCTGGTAGTACCGGCCTTATGGCGGTACTACCGCCAGGCCAAACTGAGCCACAAACAGAGAGGGTGTAAACCGGTCTGGACCCTCGGTACTATCGACCAGAGGGTCGGTACTACCGTGGCCGGTAGTACCGGCTTTATAGCGGTACTATCGCTAGGCCATTTTTGACCCTGTCCAGAGAGCATTGCACGCAACACCCCAGGCGGTACTACCGACCCCCATGGTCGGTACTACCGACTATAGCAGATATGCTCAACAAACCTCTATGTGTTCGTGAGTGTGTGGTGTCTCTCAAGCACTATATGTTAGACGTCATGAGCACTTTTCTCCACATCTAGCTAGCCTAATTTGTATCCCTCTTGATAGTTCGGCTTGCCTATCACTCAAGATTAAAGATAAAAAGGTAAACCTCCACTTGAGCAAGGCATATTTTCTCTTCTTCATTTCACCAAAGATAGAGCATATGATCACTTGAGAGTTTGTGGCCGTCGCCAAGGTTTTGGGATTCGGCCCGAATGGCCCGAATCTCACCGAATTTCGTCCAATTCGGTGTGGGCCGAGATAAAACAAAACCGGCCAAATAATTTCGGCCCAGTTTGAATTTTCAGCCCGTGATATGGTCAAAACAGCCCACTGATGTATCTCCCTCGTATATAAGTCCAAAGCCCATTCTAGAAACCCTAGTTTTCTATTTTTCTCGGTCATTTTTTCACCTGGCGGCGGCTGTTCAGCCTCTGGTCACTGCTGGCTGCTCCCCACTCCTGTTCCTTTCTCTGAATCATCTCTTCCTCCAATTCATTCGATCCTTGCAGTTCTTCATCTTCTGGAGGCCGTTTCCATGGGCAAAGGAAAGGTACGTGCCTCCGATTTAGTAGTTTTCTACAGGTTATGCACGTAATAATGGTGCTGATCTGTTCTATATGTAGGCAGATTCAAAAATCAAGAGTTCAGACAAAGCTACGATATCTATTCGAGTTCTGATGTTGGGTTGGCAGGCATCGGCCATGGTGACGTTGCATGACAAGCTAGGATGGTTTCTATTAAATTTTGACAAATTTTTATCAAATTTCAAAAATTTGACCGGTCAACTTAGTTGAATCTCGGTCCGAAATTTCCGAATTTCGTCCAATTCGGTGGCCTCCAAAATATTTACAGTTTTGAATCCCAAAACCTTGGTCGTCACCATCCTTCATGGTTGCCATTTAGCTAGCTCCATCAATGGCTTGGTCGTAATCCTTTCTCATTAGCTACATACATGCTTAGCAATAGGATTAGACCAAATAGGTTTCATCAATTAACCAAAATCAAACTAGGGCTTTCACCTCTCTGTTGTGTCATCGGACGCTAGAGTGTAGCGTTCGATGCTAAGGGCTTGGAGCGTCCAATGTAGCGTTGTGTTGTGCTGAATTGAGCAGAAGGCATCGGTGCGTCTGATGCCCTGGCATCGGTGCGTCCGATGTCACTTTAACCGTGGCGCGTAAGAATATGACCGTTGGGATCGGGCGGCCTGAATTCATAGCAGAGGGACACATGGCTCCATCTAGAACATTCGATGGTCGCGCATCAGCGCGTCCGATGATCCCGATTTCAGCCCAACGGCTAGGCCGATTTGTGTGGCCTATATAAGTGGCTTGGCCGGCTCGCTTGAGCTGGCTCTTGCACATTTTTATCCCTAAGCATTCTTGTGAGCATAGTCAAGCCCTCCCACTCATCTCTAGTGTTGATTTGATCATTTGCTAGTGAGATTGAGTGGTCTAGTGCTAAGATTTGAAAGAGTTCATTCTAGTGGCACTAGTTCTTCGCATCGGCTTTGAGTTTCTTGTTACTCTTGGCATTTGTCGGTGCCTAGATGGCTTGGAGGCATTTCGGTGGAGTTGGCAAGATTGGTGACTGTTCTTGGCCACCACCAAAGCGTTTGTGAGGGGTTCTTCGGGCCTAATCCCCGCCGGAGCGGCGAAAGGCACCCTTAGTGGATTGCTCGTGTCATTGAGCCACCTCTCTTGTGGTAGATTCTCGTGGGGCTTGTGTAGCTTGGCGTGGTGCCAATACCCACCGAATCACCAAGAGTTGGTCAACACAACGAGAAGTAGCGTGTCAGCAAGCACGTGAATCTCCGGATAAATCATCATGTCCCGCGTGCTTGATTATATTGGATTGATCACTTCATTGATTGGACTTTATTATATCTTTTGGTGATTGGCTCTACACTTCAGGATTCTCAACGGTGATTGGCATTTCATAGGCGTTTCCTAAGGCTCGGTGATACATTCCCAAACTAGCTCATTTCTTTATTATACTTTACATTCATGTTCATTGAGCTAGTCTATTGTATTTGTTGTACAATTCTTTTGCTATATATATATATATATATATATATATATATATATATCTTGTGTAGATATTGTATCTTGTTCATATATCTTGTATAGATAGCACTTAGTTACATTGTCTTTCATTCTTAGTATATATCTTGTGTAGTCTATACTTGACAATCTCTCTAGTCTCTATCTAGTTATGTCATATCTATATCTCTTGTGTAGCTTAATTGATTGTGTGACAGAGATATTAAGTAGAATTGTTGGATAGGTGACTTGCATCACACTATTAGGCTAGTGCAAAAAGCTTCGCCGTTTGTGTCACTAATAGTGGTTGCTAAGTGTTTTTATAGTTTTTAAAATAGGCTATTCACCCCCCTCTAGACATTTGGACCTTTCAGACGGTGGATGCGCACTTGCTATTCACTTTTCACTAATGAGGTGTTTGATCTCACAATTATCAAATCTCTCAACCTCACTAGGGCTCTTGCACTCCCTTGCACACTCAAGGATACTTGTTGGTTTCTAAATGAGCAAGAGTACCAAAATGGAGGTGATGGAAATGTATAAATACTCCCCACACAAGCCTCCACGAAGGGGTAAATTCCAGCAAAAAAAGGAGCATCGGACGCGTCCTATGCCCTGACAACAGTAATATGTACTATTCACTGATAGCACATGTCACAGTGGCATCAGACGCTGGTAGCGTCCGATGCCACCCCATCAGACACGTCTGATGGCAAAATTCCCTCTCTAGAACCTTACTGGACATGTCTGATGTCAGCACCTGATGTGACACTAAAAACAACCCTGAGTGAACAGTGTAACATGTGCGTCCGATGCCACAGACATACTCACTGTGCACTCCTGCATCGGGCACACGTCCGATGCAAACAGGGGCAGTCTCTGATGTCCTTTTAAGGGCAGAAACAACTTTGAATCGCGACGCTACCTAAATGACTTTCAATCCTCACCATCTATGGGCTATCTCTGAGCTACCTAGAGCTATAAAAATAAGTGTGCACCACACCTAACTCAATAGTCTCACCTAGGTCAAGCTACCCATTCATACTCCCCTTAATAGTATGGTCAAAGGAAAAACAAAGTCCTAAACTATTCTAAGTGTCTCTCCAACACCAAATGACACTTAGAACTAGCGTATCTCCGATCTTGTCATCCATCCTTTGACAACCGAATCGATTTTCGTTGTTAGGGCCTTGAATACCATTTGCCCATACAATTGTCATTATTGTGAGCTAACTCCATTGTTTCTGCAAAACACATGTTAGTCATAATAATCTTATGTTGGAATTAATCACCGAAACCCACTAGGGGTCTAGATGCTTTCACTAACCAGCATTTTGGAAGCCTCAAAATCAGTTGTCTGGGCTACGAAAACCAGTGAAATAAATATCCCTGAACTGAATTTGAACAACATGACGATTGGTCGAATGGTGATCCAGCCTTTTATTCATGCTACATCACCCATTGTACAAAGTTAGTTGATTTGTGAGAAAACAAAGTAAGAACCCAAAAGCATAATTAAAAATGAAATATGGCGGGCACCGGTATTGTGCTATGACTACACTCAATAGAACAGTACTGTGGAGCATCTCAATTTAAAGAAAGAACCATTATAGCATTATGTCTAGAGAAGGAACAAAAAAAATATGAAACAACTATTCCCACTACAACAAAGGAAATCTAACCTGACTGAGTAAATTTATCAATTAACTTCATTGAGTTTAATTTGGTGTTATAGTATGAAAGTCAATTCACCACCTCTACCTACATGGTTGCTATACAAAATCTCAAAGGCAGAAGAAAAACTCTGCAATAAAGAAAATTTAATCTGACTAAGTTTGTGGGTTCCCTTCACTAAGTTAGATTTGGCAATGTAATATGAAAGACAATTCACAACTTGTACCTAGGTGACAAAACAAAAAGCATAAACAACAAATCTAAGGCCAGAGCCCTCTGTATTATGTCGGGTGACATTTAGTCTCGGATTTGTTGTCCCGATTGGGAAACCGGGAACTAAAGGCCCTTCCCAACCGGGACAAACATCTCATTTCTCCACTAGTGAGAGAACTATCAAGTTTATTATGCCAAGCACATGGGAAGACAAAGATCTAATGTGAAAATTTGTAATGCATTAGATCCGAAATTAGCTTATCATCTACCATAGTTCCTATGAGTTTGCTTAACATTACTATCATAAACTTATTATATAATATACTATAACAAAAACAAATCTTAGAGTTTTAAACCATACATTATTTCAACCAAGACCCAAAGAGTCTTCTTCATTGGATAAACTAGAAATACGATATCTACCACTGACACGAACAATAAGAATGTCGTCCCATAGAAAATTGGGTAGAAAAGAGTACATGTCATACTATGTTTTCCCTTCTTGTGAAAGATGTGAACCTCTTCTCTTTGTGGGACTAACTCTTAGATTTCATAGTGAAGATTACATCAAAATAGCTTAATCTATACCTGCAATTATATGTAGCTACAGAAGTGTGCTGCAAAGATAAATGGGTGAATATATAGAGGTCTGAAATTATAGGATGGACCATATCTGTAATTATGTGTAGCTAGAGAAGCTCTATTATTATATAATATATGTTGGCTAACAACACAGACATCACATTGGTTATTAGCTAAACTGTGTATGAATTCCAACACATGATGCAAACATTCCAGGCATGGACCACATCTGTAAGCCATGACTTTCCTATAATAGTTAATCAACACATACATTTGAGATTAGCTAAGGTAAATAAATAGTTAGCTTCACAACATGTGCAATCCCATAAATTCTGAACCATGCATTCAAAATCTTAATTTTGCATCAGGGATTCAATTAAACTCATGTTATGGTCACTAAACTGGTAATTAGCACAATTGGTGAAAACCATTAAAGTAGCACGGTCTCCTGATAGATGTCAGGGAACACTGAAGGTAGTATTTCAAGCCAAGGTAACTATATCTAATCTTTTTGCACAGATACCTGTGTTTTGTTATTAGGCCCATAGTCAAAACAGTTGGTGAATCACAAGAGTAACGTATGGTACCTGACTTCTGAAAAACAAATAATGAAACACATAATTTTCATACCCTGCAAGTGAGAGGAATAGGTGTTGAACGGCAGGTTAGAACTCAAATAGAAATTTTAAAAGCGCCATGTCTGAAGGGTATGATGAATTATGACATTGTGATGCTCAGATACATGTAAGAGCATCTCCAGCAGCTCCCTTTTCTCATCCCTCATCCCCATAAATCTGCTATATTGGAGGAGATGAACCAATTTTACTTCTCCAGCAGCTCCCCTATATGGTCCCCTTTTATTGGTGATCACCAATATATGCTCCATCTCCCCTCATATAAAGGGGGAGTTGCATCTCCCCCAATAGCTGGGGTCCACAATTAACATTCATCATCTTCCACACATGTATGACTATCACATTCTTCTGACAGGTGGACCCTATACGTATTGGGGGAGATTATTGGTGATCTGTTGGAGCATCTTCCCCAATAGCATAGAAAAACAGTATTGGTGATCACCAATATCACTCTATTGGGGATGAAATATTGGGGAGCTGCTGGAGATGCTCTTTTCTCAGCTACATGAAATAATGCACCATCTGCATGCAGATCGGTGGGCAGAGCAGGAGATGGAACTCTAGTCGATAACCTAAAAAACAAAAGGAGAAGAAAAATACCTACGTACTGGTTGTTGTACATGGCCTTTGCTGTGAGTGCCCGCTGGACGCTGGCCCTTGGCCCACCACTACAGGGTACGCAGACTTTGCCGAGTGTCGGCTGCACTCGGCAAAGGCTCTTTTGCACTCGGCGAAGATTTTGCCGAGTGCGGCACTCGGCGACAATTAGTCGGCAAAGGTTTCTTTGCCGAGTGCCAAAAATCGGGCACTCGGCGAAGCCTTTGCTGAGTGCCAAGTCAGCACTCGGCAAAGAAAACAGCTACCGTCAACTTAACGGCTTCTTTGCCGAGTGTTGACGTGGCAGGCACTCGGCAAAGGATTTTTTTTCTTTTTTTTTTGAAAAAATCTTCGCCGAGTGTCGCCGACGTGGCACTCGGCATTGACGGCTTCGTTGCTGAGTGCTGACGTGGCAGGCACTAGGCAAAGAGGCGGAACTGGAGAAAATTTTGCCCAGCTTTGCCGAGTGCCATGGCGTCTTTGCCGAGTGTGGCACTCGGCAAAGCTGGGCAAATTTTTTTCTTTTTTTGTTTTTTTCATTTTTGTCACACAAAACAATATATATATTACATATCCATATTCCATCACACAGAACACAATATATATCACATTCATATCCATATTTCATCACACAAATGACAATATTTATCACATTCATGTCCATCCATCACAAAACAACGTAAATTCATCGCATAATCCATACATGTCACACAATTCCGTCCATCCATGCATCACAAGTGAAAGTTGAACCAACACATGTCCAACACAAACGAGTAGTCCATAATCTATAAGTCCAACACATAAGCCGATCACTGGTCACCTTCGCCCCCAGTGCCTGAAGAGCTCCCACCTTGCCCCCACTGCCCCCACCCTTGCGAAGAGCCGGCCGGTGGAGGACCTTGCCACTGGGGCGGCCGCACAACGGCTCCAGGAGAGTACCCGTGCTGAGGAGGAACGTCAGGCCACACGTAGTACGGCAGACGAGGAGGGCCTCCTAGAGGCGGACACCCGGACTGTGGCGAAGGGCCACCCGGAGGGGACGGCGCCGAACCCTGCGACTGCACCTGCATGAAGAAGCGATGTCGTTAGTACGACCGAATAAGTGAAAGCAATAAACAACGATATATATATACTCACCGGAGTCTCAATAGGACTATGAGGCGGCAGCGGCGGCGGCAGATACGGATTTAGCAACGAGGGAGGCACGACCACACCTGGGATGTTGAGACTCCCAAAGAAGCGAGCTATCTCCGCTGACCTCTGCGCCTCCTGCATTTGGGCGGTCTCCATCTCGCGGCAATGGGCCTCCTGCCGAGCCTCGTCCTGAGCCTGCAGCTGGGCCTGGAACCTCTGCATCTCCTCATGCATCTGGGCCTGCAATATTTGTCCCGCAAGGATTAAACAATGCAAAGGAAAGTTCAGGAATGGACGATAAATTGAACTGTACTGACCTGAAGCTGCGCCATGGTCTGCTGCCTTGGCCGTATGGCCATGGAGGAGCTCGTGCTTCTAGACCGAATCTCGGCGAGGTTGGGGACAGAGTCCGAGGCGACCGTGCTGCTGGCCATATACAAGCGACCGTGCTGCCTTCCTCCTCCCAGTCTCATCAGCAGGTCCGTGTCCAGGGCCTGAGAGGCCGGATCGTAGTCCGCCCCATAGCGCTCGCGAGTCGCCACCGTGTACTCGTTCAACTTGGTGTAGGCTCCCGAGTTGGTGAACGAGTCGGACCCATCCTCCGGGTTGTACTAGGTCTCCGGCGCGGTCGTCTTGCCTTTGTGGGCAAGGTGGTAGGCCACGAACGAGTTACATTCCGCGCCACCATGCGACTGGGACTGCAAGAAAGACACAGAGTTGATTGCAAGTAATGAGTATTGAGCGTTAGAATTAAAAAAAATTAATCAGTAGAGCGTACCCATCTCTCAGCATAGGCGTCGAGGCTAAGGTTGCCTTGGTGGTGTGGCACCCCAGCCATCTGCAGGCGGCAGTCCCGGCGCACACTGTGCCTCTCAGCCCACTCGTCCGAAAGCCACCTATCCACAATGGCCTTCCAACAATCCGTGAACTTTTGGCACCAAGCAGGACAGAACTGCATGACAACAAGTCAATTATGTAATATGTCAGAAGATCAATTCCTAAATATTCTTCACGTCTACATACCTGCTCGTACTGCTCCCTGGTGAGGTCGGTCGCCCTCTCACGCATCTTCTCCCTGGCCTGCGCCTTTGTGACCCTCTCACCCCACAAGTCGGCGTAGGCGTAGATGATGCATTGGATCCGCGCCTCGTGGTACATGTCCGTGAGTCGGGACTTGGCAACTCTGTCCAACACTCGGTCCGCCTCGGCCTCTCTCCCCTGCTCGCACGTCCAGTAAAGCTGCATACAGACATAGGGTACCCTTTAATTATTCCAACGAATGCGTAGTATTGAGAAATGTTGTGTACGGGGCCGCCATCATTCCATACGGGTTGAACCCATCTGTTGCAAGCGCCACACGTACATTTCGAACCTCCTGTGCTTTGAGAGGATGCATGGCATCGAAGTGCTTCCATGCATCTCCATCTCATGGGTGTACCATTTTGTCAGCGTTGTACCTTTTGCCATTCTTGTGCCAGGTCATCTGTTTCGCGGACTCCTCTGTTATGTACAGTCGTTGGATCCTCGGTATGAAAGGAAGGTACCGTAGGACCATATCGGGGATATTAAACTATTCCTTCCTGCCATCACCATGATCTACCTCCACATACCTAGAGGCTTCGCACTCTGGACAGTGCGTTGCTTTCTCGTGATCTTTCCTGAATAGAACACACCCTTTTGGACAAGCATGGATCTGCTCATACGACATCTTAAGTGCACGAAGAAGTTTTTGTGACTCGTACGTGTTCTTTGGCAGAACATGACCCTCCGGCAGCAGGGTGGCCAATATTGTCAACATGCCATCGAAGGCGTCTCGACTCAGGCTATATTGTGACTTGAACCCCATTAGGCGTCCAATAGCATCCAGTTGTGAAACCTTTGTCTTCTCGTGAAGGGGTTTCTGTGTTGAGGACATCATGTCGTAAAACGCCTTTGCGGTTTCCTCTGGCTCCTCCACCAACCCTTCACCGAATTGCGCCTCGGCGAAGTCTTCCATCATGTCTGCTACCCCGGCATCTCCATCATACTCCTCGAGGCGTTGTCTCACCACTTCCTCTCTAATCCGATCAGTTTCACCATGGTGGACCCAGCAGGTATAGTTTTCAACGAATCCGTACTTGTAAAGATTTTCCCCCACTGCCTTCTTATGTTTTCTTTTGTTGTTCCCACATCTGCTGCAGGGACATGGCATCCGACTAGACCCTTTAGCAGCCGCACCAAATGCATGCTCCAAGAAAGCACTGGTCTTAGTAACCCATTCGGTGCTCCTACTTGTGTGGCCCGTGTACATCCAGTCACGGTTATCCATTCTCTGGCATATACATATGTAAGCGAGTAATAAAACCAGCAATTGTATCTACACGGGGTTCCTACCATGTAATAGGTGAAGGATAGGTCCTAAACCCACCCTCGGATGCGTAGCTGGGTTAGTTTCCATGCTCTACTCCTATCCGAGACGAAATTTCAGCAGCACCTCCCCGCTGTTCTCCTGATACACGTCCCGCTAGGGAGAGTGTGTATCCGGAGAACAACGGAGAGGTGGTGCCGAAACTCCGAGTCGGACAGGAGCACAACATGGAAAATAACCCAGCTACGCTTCCGCGGGCTGTCAAAAAACATGGACAATCCAAAATAGATACGGTCGTAGATATGCAAAGGTCTGCATACCTCCAACTGTAACTCTTTCGAACGGGAGACTTCTAACTAGGTTACGCTTACCAAAGACCAGATACCTAGGGATACGGATAGAGTGGTTATACCTAAGGTGCCGGTGAGGTCAGGGTAGCGGGGCGGTGGTGAGTCGAGGCAGTGGCGAGACGACGCAGTGCAGGCAGACCCGCAACGCCGACGAAGATGATCGGGGTTGCCGAGTCCCTCCCACGGGTCCTCCTCCTTCTAAAAAAGGAGAAAATTGGTTAGTCCCGACCAAAAATTTTGGCAGCACCTCCCCTGCACGGGGAGGTACCCATAACCTGCACAAAATGTCGGCATGAAGGCCAACAACCACATATATCTTCACAGAAATCATGTACTTAACTTATCTTTACATGCACACAAAAAATGCAAAGTAATACAAGAACTATAAAAAGCACTCAACTACTAATTACTACTTACTACGACTTACTCTACTAACACAACTACTAACTCACTACTTACTACTACTAAGAACTTACTACTACTACTAACTACTTAGTACTACTAGCTACTTACTAATTACTACTACTACTCATAACTACTAACTACTAGTACTAACTACTAGCTTACAAGTAACTAACTACTAACAAATCACAACTACTAACTTACTACAATCTAACTACTAACATACTAACTTACAATACTAACCTTGCCGGCGATGAACGATGACGGCGACAACGGCAAGACGACGACGGCAAGACGACGACCACCGCGGACAGGGGCTGCTCTTCTTCCTCCTCTCCTCCTCCTCTCCAACGGGCGGGGCGGGGCCCCCACCGGCGAGTGGTGCGCGCCGGGGCCGGCGGCCGGCGGGTGGGGCGCAGTGGCCGGGGCCGGGGCCGGCGGTCGGCAGTCGGCGGGTGGAGGTGTGGCGCGGGCACGGGCTGGGCGGGGCGCGGCCGGCGGGGAGGGGCGGGGCGCGGGCGGGGCGCGGGCGGGGCGCGGGCGGAGGCGCGGGCGGGGCGAGGCGCGGCGCGGGGGGGGCCGGCGGACGGAGGCGGGGCGCGGGGCGCGGGCGGGGCGGGGCGGGGCGCGGGCGGGGGCGGCCGGGGGACGGCGGCGTGGGGGCGCGGCCGGCGGGGAGGCGGACGACGACGGCGGGTGAAGTGTGTGTGTGAGTGAGTGTGAGTGTGAGTGTGAAAACGGACCGGTGTTGTATTTTTTTATTTTTCGAACGGCTTCGCCGAGTGCCAGATCGGCGGCACTCGGCAAAGATCCCGTCTTTACCGAGTGCCGCCGATCTAGCACACGGCGAAGAATTTTTTTAAAAAAAAATCAGCAAGCACCGACAGACACGTGGGCTTTTCTTCGCCGAGTGCCCGCTGTCTGCCACTCGGCGAAGAGGGGATCTTCGCCGAGTGCCGGTCACGTGGCACTCGGCAAAGCTCGTGGCCCCGTTCTGTGACAGGTGGGCGGTGCTTTGCCGAGTGCGACGTGGTCGGCACTCGGCAAAGAGCAGCTCTTCGCCGAGTGCCGGCCACGTGGCACTCGGCAAAGTATTTTTTTGGATTTTGGACACCAAATTTTTTGTGGATCATCCCCACGGTACCATGGCCAACATGTTCAAATTTCACACTTTTTCAAAGCCTTTTGTTATATTTTATGTCTTTATTGCATTTTCTTGAATTTTCCCGCCAGACGCAAGTTTGAACTGCGGGTGCATCGAACAATGGATTTCAATGATTCGAAAATTATTATTGTTGTTCTTGAGTGTATGTCGAGGCCAAATCCAAAAACTGACCCTAGGTTTCGATCAACGTGCTCACGGGACAACGCCTCCAAATTATAAACTGACCCTAGGTTTCGATCAACGTGATCACGGGGTAACGCCTCCAAATTATGTGCGGACGGTTTTTTAATCATAAAAAATGCAAATGACTTCCGAAAATCACGAAACTTGGCGAGATATTGTTACATCATATGCGTATGCCGAGAAAAAAATTTGAAAAAATTTGGAGCACGTTGTCACGTACGACGCTCACAAACCTCCACATCTCAACATGTGATCACATGTGAGAGGATGTTGAGATGTGCAGGTTTGTGAGCGTCGTACGTGACAACGTGCTCCAAATTTTCTCAAATTTTTTTCTCGGCATGCGCATATGATGTAACAACATCTCACCAAGTTTCGCGATTTTCGGAAGTCATTTGCATTTTTTATGATTAAAAAACCGCCCGCACATAATTTGGAGGCGTTGCCCCGTGAGCACGTTGATCGAAAACTAGGGTCAGTTTTGGGATTTGGCCTCGACATACACTCAAGAACAACAATAATAATTTTCGAATCATTGAAATTCATTATTCGATGCACCCGCAGTTCAAACTTGTGTCTGGCGGGAAAATTCAAGAAAATGCAATAAAAACATAAAATATAACAAAAGGCTTTGAAAAAATGTGAAATTTGAACATGTTGGCCATGGTACTGTGGGGATGATCCACACAAAATTTGGTGTCCAAAATCCAAAAAAAATACTTTGCCGAGTGTCATGTGGCCGGCACTCGGCGAAGAGCGCTCTTCGCCGAGTGCCGGCCACATGGCACTCGGCAAAGCACCGTCCACATGTCACAAAACGGGGCCACGAGCTTTGCCGAGTGCCACGTGGCCAGCACTCGGCGAAGATCCCCTCTTCGCCGAGTGCCAGACGGCGGGCACTTGGCGAAGCAAACGGCCCTGGATGCCGTCTGGGTAGCGACACTTTGCCGAGTGCTCATCTTTGCCGAGTGTACGACACTCGGCAAAGAGATGACTTTGCCGAGTGTTTTTCGTTGCCGAGTGTCGGGCACTCGGCAAAGCAGCCTTTGCCTTGTGCTTGGGCTTTGCCTCTTTGCCGAGTGCCCGAGATTTGGCACTCGGCAAAGCTCCAGGCACTCGGCAAAGCTTGAGTTTCCTGTAGTGCAGCGTGCTCTGCTGCCAAGCCGATGGGCAGGGCAGGAAATGGAGCAGAGGAGTCAATAACCTGAAAACCAGAAGGAGAAGAAAAATACCTGGTCACTGTACATGGCCTTTGCTGCGAGTGCCCACTATGCACTGGCCTCTGGCCTGCTTGCTGCTGCCTGGTTGCCTCTACATGTCGGGCAGCAAGGAGCCAAGGAACAGCTGCCGCAGTGCCGTCTCCCACTTGCGCTGCAAAGCTAGATCGGACAACCTTCAAAGCAGTGGCGAAGCTACAGCGTCACAGAGGGGGGTGCGACTATATAAAGAAGTAACAAAAAATTAGCAATGTAAATACTATTAGCATGGTCAAAACTATTAAGACAGACAAAATACATTATATTACCTTTAATTTTCATCAAATCTGCGTTCTTGCATTGTCAGGAAGCGACGAATCACGGACTCATTTGTGATTTTCATCACTTCTTCTTTCTCCACATAGCAAAAGACAATCACTCATAAATTGATCACCAATGCGGTTGCGCAAATTCGTTTTCACAATCTTCATGCCCGAAAAAATCCTCTCAACTGTAGCAGTAGCAACTGGCAGTAGTAGTGCAAGCTTCAGAAGTCGATAAACCAGTGGATAACGATCATGTTTTCTAGTCTCCACCATTTTCTGAGAAAGCTCGACAATAGTTTGTATGTTGGAGAACCTATCATCATCTCTCACATCAAATATGTAGAGACCAAGTTCATGGCTGAGGTCCCTCAAATTCCCAGAATCAAAATCATGTGGATAAAACTTTGCTAGGCTAAATAAATTATCCATATTAAAATCACAAAATGAGTCTCTTGGACTAAAAGAGGTCGAGCATACAAGCAGTTGAGAGCTTGTCTCGTTGAAGCGGTTGTCAAGCTCTTGAAGTAGTCAATCAATAATATCATTGAAACAATCTACTTAATAGTAATGCTTGTTTGTAATTCCCGACTTGTGTCTCTTCTTCTTTGGATCAATATATTCATCTTCCATTTCCAATTTGGAAATATCATTCTTCTCACAAAATCCATACACGTCATCTAATAGTTTTTCCCACTTTTCTCTTCTTAGCTCATCCAATTGGTATCTAGTGGCTCTCACACATTTGATAGCATTCACTATGTCCTCATCCTTCCGCTGCAATGCTAATGACAAGGTATTTGTGATTCCTAATATAGTCAACATGAGATGCAAATAGAAGATAGAGTCAAAAGATTGGAAATACACTAGAAGATTTGATGCTTGATCTCTAATTTTCAAGTCTTTTTTATCATTTTCCACAACTTCTAGTACCTTGACTCTTGTAGAAAACATGCCAACTAAACTCTTGAGAGATTTATAATGAGAACTCCAACGAGTATCTCCGCGTCTTTGAATACTTTGCTCTTGATTTAACCTTGTCCCAGTTTGAAGTTGCCCACACCCAAGTGCCTTACTCATTTCTTTAAGGTTAATGTCTCTAATCATTTCTCTTCTCTTAGATGATCCACCAACAACATTTAGTAACATGGAAACCTTGGTAAAAAAATCACTAACCCCTCTATGCTTTTTCACAATGGCCACAAGGACTAATTGGAGTTGGTGAGCAAAACAATGAACATAGTAAGCTAAACTATTTTCTCTCATGATCAATGATTGCAAGCCATTGAACTCACCTCTCATATTGCTAGCACCATCATATCCTTGGCCTCTAACTTGCTTTAAACTTAAGTTCAATTCCGCAAATAGTGCATCAATAGAAGACTTGAGATGGGCTGAAGTTGTTTCACTCACATGAACAAGTCCAACAAATCTCTCTTTCACAATTCCACATTTATCTACATATCTCAAGACCACAGCCATTTGTTCTTTCCAAGAAACATCTCTTGACTCATCAACCAGCAAGCAAAAGACATCATTCTCAATTTCTTCTAGAATAGCATGTAACACCTCCTTTGCAAAACAATGCACAATGTCCCTTTGTATTCCAAGAGAAACCAAAAGACTATTTTCAGATTTTCCTTTACTTGTTGCCTTTCTTAAGACTAGATTTTGCTCTGCTGCAAAATCACAAAATTCCCTAAAATTCCCTCTCTTTAAAGAATCCTTTGACTCATCGTGACCTCGGAAAGGCAAACCTTGCTTTGCTAATATTCTAGCAACATCAATAGACCCATTCAGTCGAGTAATATAGTCCCTTTTAGCACTTTCATTTACACCACGGAAAGCCACATTAATGTGTTGTCTTGTTTGTAACAAATCATCACACTTCTTCATTGCTAGATAGTGTGAGCCACCAACATCCCCCACATGATCTTTCAGCCTTTGTTTTCTATGAGAACCATTCCAACCATTTTTAACAAAAGCTTCATATCCACCATCCTTCTTTTCTCTAAATAGGAAACAGAAAAAACAATATGCTCTATCTTTGGATTCACTGTATTCAAGCCAACTTGCAAACCCATTGAACCATTCTGGAATAAACCTTCTTGGACCTCCTCCAATATGTGTCACAGGAAAACTAAATGTGCGAGGTTGGCAAGGCCCTTTTTCGAAGTACTTCCTTCTCACCATTTCTCGAAGATTAGGATGGTACTCATCAATTTGTTTTCGCAACCCTGGATCATATTTAATCTCCTCTTTCCAATTGATATCATCCAAATTGCGAGCATTGTTGGCACTATCGGGCTCTGGTGCTTTTCTTTTGTAAAATCTTTCCATTGATTAATCTCTCATAGTACATTGTCCTGTCTAGTAAATAACTTGAGAAAGAAATAGAGGCAAATATCAACAAGACTACAGCTAAGCTACGGACCTAAAGTACTACTTCGTGGTGATGGAGTAATGGAGTATTACTTATTTACATGCGTACCTTGAAAGATTGAATCCTTGATGCCTGCAGATCGCCCAGACAGAAGACAGAAGCTTTCAGCTTTCTGAACTATAGCAGGCACAACAACGACGCAAAACTGAGGCACTCAGCGTCAGCGACCAGAACCGGCAACGGCAAGAGGGAGCGGCCGGAGTGCTCGTCGCTCGTCGGAGTTGCAGATTTGGAGCAGCCAGATTCAAAGCATAGAGGAGTTCTCCAAAGCCTGGCCGGGCTCGGCGACAGCCAATAGCAATCCCCCCACGGACGGGAAGACTGAAGACAAATCATCGCGCGACGGACGAGATCGTTGCACGGTTCATTTTGCTATAAGGAAACGTATCGGGAAACCATAACCTTAGTAAAAAACTGTACAAACTACCGCAAAAAAGTTGTTTAAATTTATTAAAAAAAATCACACATATAGATGATATGATGATACACAATCTTATAAAATATCTTGTTCAAAATCGAATTCATATGGAAAACTTTCTATCTTGAAATTTCTTATTTTTATAACTCACGAAAGAAGTCGAGTTTGGACAAGATATTTTACAAAGTTATATATCATCGTACCATCTATATGTGTGGTTTTTTTTGAATTTAGACGATTTTTTTACCGTGATTTACAGGGATTTTCACAAAGGTTATGATTTCCACTAGATACGTTCTCTTCTTATAATGAGCTCAAGTTAACTGGACTGGCTGCTCAGCGGGAGGCGCAACATATTGGGCCAAGGGGGTGCATATATGGCTGAAATCATACGGGCCACTACTGGGCTCCACCCCTGCTTCAAAGACGGAACACATGAAGGCCTTGAAGATTTAGGGATCTCTGCGCATGTAGCCGGCAACGGATCCCACCTCCCCTATGAATAAAGATGTACAACCGGGCCATCTGGCCAGGTCCGGCCTGGGCTAGGCACGACCCGATCGGGTCGAGCCAGGCAAGGCACGACAGGCCACCAGGCCGCACCATCGGTCCAATCACGGTTCGATCGGGCCTCGGGCTAGCCCAATGGCCCGTGGGCCCACGGGCCCAACAGGCCCGCCAGAAAAATTTGTATATATATATATATATTTACATGTATATATATTGGGTCGGTGAAAGTCCTTGTTTGGTTTTGGATAATTGATGTCACCTAGAATACTAATCTTTGTCATGAAGTGTTTATGAGCTAGGTTGGTACACACCAAGTGTGGGTGCTAGATGATGACCATGGTGTTAGTGGTGATGACCAAAAGATGGATCAAGTGCTCCACATTTAAAAAGAGAGGAAGAGAAAAGCAAAACCCTATGGAGATAAAGGCAAAGGTATAAGTAGGGATTTTGTTTTTGGCACTCAAGACACCATAGAGGGTGTGAGTGTGTTTAGGATCGATAGTCGTATTATTAAGAGGGGACTATCTCGGTGATTGCGGTTATCAAGTGCCACTAGGTGAATTCATACATGCATATGCATTAGGACCTAGTGTGCTAACTTATAATCCTTTAGAAAATATTTGGAAAATACTAACACACATGCATAAGGTGATGTACACTTGGTGGTGTTGGCATATTTGCAAAGAAGAAGAAACCGGAGTTGAAAATGTGTTTTTCAGGCGTGACCGGACGCTGGAACAACGACCGAACGCTATTGAAACGTGCGTCTGGTCACTACTGAAACAGCGATCGGACTCTACTGAAACAAACGACCGGACGCGCCTGTAACACTGTTCACGAGAGGCAACGAATAAAATGGAGTGATCGGACGCTAGGTGATTCCGGTCAATAGTGACCGGACGCGTCCGGTCGATGAAAAACCTCTCTGGAACCTCTCTGTTCGTGACCGGACGCTAAGTGAAACAATGACCGGACGCTAGTGAAACAAGAGTCCGGTCACTACTGAAACAACGATCGGACGCTACTGAAATAATGACCGGACGCGTCCGGTCGCTACGTAAACAGCTCATTCGAAGGGGTAACGGCTCTATTTGTTTGAAGGAGTATATAAATATGAGTTGGTCGGCTTTGGGAGGTCTCTCTTGGCACTCTAACACATTGGACATCCCTTTGAGCAAAACATACTCCCTCCCACTCATCTCCTTGCTTGATAGCGCGAATCAAAGTGAGATTGAGTGATTCCAAGTGCATTTGCTTGTGTGATTGCATCTAGTGGCACTTGGGGATCGTTGTTGCTGCGTTATTCTCTTTACTCTTGGTGGTTGCCGCCACCTAGACGGCTTGGAGCAGCGGAGGAGCATTGGCACGAGTTGGTGATTGTTCGTGGCCATCTCCCGGTGATTTGTGAGGGGTATTGTGCCTTCCCCGGCGAAGAGCCAAAAGGTAACTCTAGTAAATTGCGCGTGTCATTGAGTTACCTCCATTTGTGGGTCGGTTCTTGTGGCGCTCAAGTGTTGAGCTAGGTTTGTGAACACCTATTAGCCACCGAACCACCAAGTGGTTGGTCGACACAACGGGGAGTAGCGTGCCGGCAAGCACGTGAACCTCGGGAGAAAATCTTTGTGTCCATTGTCTTTTTGGCTATCTCCCAGACTTCATTGGTATTCATATTGTGGTTGATCATCTCTTGCCGGTGTCGGTATATCTCTCTACTTGAATTACATTCTTTACTCCTTGTGTAGTGGTAGTTAATCTTGCTAGTGTTAGCTCTCTAGTTCATTGTATTTAGTTCTTGCTAGCTC
This sequence comes from Coix lacryma-jobi var. lacryma-jobi, assembly GCA_009763385.1. NCBI lineage: Eukaryota > Viridiplantae > Streptophyta > Magnoliopsida > Poales > Poaceae > Coix > Coix lacryma-jobi. The sequence continues at coordinate 57,836,822 of CM019827.1, forward strand.
ACTAGAATAGATATTGTGTGCCTTAGAGATCATACCATACTAGAATTGTTTGGTTAGGTGGCTTGCATCACTTAGTAGAGCTAGTGCAAAAAGCTTCACTTTGTAATTGTCTGACAAGTCTCTCTAAGTGTTTTGTAGAAATTTTATTAGGCTATTCACCCCCCTCTAGCCATTTAGGACCTTTCAAGTGGTATCGGAGCCGTGGTCACCGTTTGCATAAAGATTAACAACCTTCGGTGTTAGAAATGACTCAAATTGTTTTCAACCATGTTGGGGGCAAACCACCGTTCTTTGATGGCACATCTTTTGACTATTGGAAAAGAAAGATGAGAATGTATTTGGGTTCAATCAATGACAAGGTGTGGGATGTGGTAGAAAATGAGTTTGTGATTCTTGATCCTACCAATCTAACATCAAATGACTCCATCAACAAGCAATGCAACACAATGGCGCTCAACACCATATACAATGCCATTGATCCAAAGGTGTTCGAGCAAATCAAAGATCTTGACAATGCAAGTGAGGTGTGGAAAAGATTAGAAGAAACATATGAGGGCACTTCAACGGTAAAAAGTGTCAAGTTGTACATGCTCAAGGACAAGCTCACCAACTTCAAAATGAAGGATGATGAATCAATTCCGGAAATGTTCTATAGATTGCAAGTCATCATCAATGATCTCAAGTCCTTGGGAGAAAAGGTGCAAGATGAAGACTTCACTCACCGGTTCTTGAGTTGCTTGCCCAAGAGATTCAAGACACTTCGCACCATTATCTTTAGAGGAGGCTTGAAGAATGTGACTCCAAATGAGGTGCTTGGTGATGTCATGACCGAGGATCAATACAATGAAGATAGTGAAGAAGTGGTCAAGGAAGAGGACAAGAAGAAGAAAAGTGTGGCATTCAAAGCCACCTCATCAAAGAGTAAGGGCAAGTCCAAGAAGGAAGAATCAAGTGACAATGAAGAAGCTAGTGACATTGATGATGAAGCCTTAGCTCTCTTTGTGCGCAAATTTGGCAAGTTCATGAAGAAGAAGGGCTATGGTGCAAGGAAGAGAAGAGATTACAACAAGAACAAAGACTATGTGAGAAGATGCTACAAGTGCAAAAGCAAGGATCACGTTGTAGCGGATTGTCCCTACAATAGTGACAATGATGAAGATGAGAAGAAGAAAGATAAGGAGAAGAAAGAGAAGAAAATGAGCTTCAAGAAGAAGAAGGGTGGCTCATATGTTGTCACATGGGATAGTGATGCATCATCCGATAGTGAAGACTCAAGTGATGATGATAACAAGAAGAGCACCAAGAAGAAGGCACTTGCAAGCATTGCAATCAACAACAAGCCTTCTCTATTTGACACTCCATCATGCTTCATGGCTAAGCCAACCAAGGTACAATCCTATGATGAGAGTGATAGTGAGAGTGATGAGGATGAGGAGCACTCAAAGGAGGACCTCATGGACATGTTGGAGCAAGCTCACACTTGCTTTGAGATGAAGAGGAAGGAGTGCAAGGATTTGCGCAAGAAGCTTAGTGCTCTCGAGCAAACCCTTGATGAGCTCAAGTCTACTCATGAGAGGCTAGAGGTAGCCCATGAGAAGCTTGGCAAGGCTCACACCAAGCTTGAAAAAGCTCACTCCTCCCTCCTTGATCAAGTCAAGGTTGAGGACATTGTTCCAACATGTAACATAGGAGTAACTTGTGATATTCTTGATGAATCATTTTATACTCCTATTGTTGTTGCTCCCACTAACCCCTCATGTAGCTCATCCACTACTACTTCTACTATGAGTGATGGTTTCACTTGTGATGACTCACTAATGGTGGAGAATGAGACCTTGAAAAATGAGGTCAATGAGCTCACTCGTGTCTTAGGCAATGCCTATGGTGGAGATGCCCGCTTGCTTAAGTGCTTGGGTAGCCAACGGTTCTCTCTTAACAAAGAGGGATTGGGCTATACCCCCAAGAATGGCAAGGCGGCTTTTGTGACTCACAAGACTAGTTTTGTGAGAAGCAATGGTCGGTTTTGCAACAAATGCAAGCAATCCGGGCACATAGAGCAATATTGCAAGAACAAGAATAAAAATGCTAATGTATCCTCAATTCAATTTGATTCTTGTTATTTGCTTACCAAGGGTGTAAATGGTGTAAAGGCTAAGTTTATTGGTGCTCCCATTGTTGGCCCAAAGAAGAAGGCAATTTGGGTGCCCAAGAGCTTAGTGACTAACCTTGGAGGACCCAAGCAAGTTTGGGTACCTAAGAAGAATTGATCTTTTCTTGTAGGTCAATTATAAAGCCGAAGGAAGGCATTGGGTGCTTGATAGTGGGTGCACTCAACACATGACCGGGGATGCAAGAATGTTCAATTCAATCAACAAGAATGATGACAATGGAATTGATAGTATTACATTTGGTGATAATGGCAAAGGCAAGGTCAAAGGGCTCGGTAAGATTGCTATATCAAACAACATGAGCATATCCAATGTATTGCTAGTAGAGAGCTTGAACTTCAATTTGCTATTCATGACTCAATTGTGTGATCTTGGATTCAAATGCATATTTGGGGTTGATGATGTAGAGATCATAAGTGTAGATGACTCAAATTTGATCTTCATAGGCTTTAGATATGAGAATCTATACTTGGTTGATTTCAATGCTAGTGAAGCTCAATTGTCAACTTGTTTGTTCACCAAATCTAGCATGGGTTGGTTATGGCATAGAAGACTTGGTCATGTTGGCATGAAACAATTGAATAGATTGATTAAGCATGATCTAGTTAGAGGCTTGAAAGATGTGGTGTTTGAGAAGGACAAATTTTGTAGCTCTTGTAAGCTGGAAAGCAAGTTGGAAACACTCACCCTAAAAAGAGCATGATGAGCACTAGCAAAGCATTTGAGTTATTGCACATGGATCTATTTGGACCAACAACATACACTAGCATTGGTGGAAACAAATATGGCTTTGTGATAGTGGATGATTTCACAAGATATACATGGGTGTTCTTTCTAAGTGACAAAAGTGATACATATGCTACATTCAAATCTTTTGTCAAGAGATGTCACAATGAGTTTGAAACAACCATCAAGAAAGTGAGAAGTGACAATGGTAGTGAATTTAGAAACACAAGAGTTAATGAGTTATGTGATGATTTTGGAATTAGACATCAATTCTCGGCCAAGTACGCTCCACAATCAAATGGTCTTGTTGAAAGGAAGAATAGAACTCTCATTGATATGGCAAGGTCTATGCTTAGTGAGTACAATGTGAGTCATTCATTTTGGGCCGAAGCTATCAACACGGCTTGCTATTGTAGCAACCGCCTCTATTGTCACCCCATGATGGAGAAGACACCTTATGAGCTATTGAATGGAAGAAAGCCCAACATTGCATAATTTAGAGTCTTTGGTTGCAAATGCTATATCTTGAAGAAAGGCACTAGATTGAGCAAGTTTGAGAAGAAATGTGACGAAGGCTTCTTACTTGGTTACTCCACGACAAGCAAAGCATATAGAGTTTGGAACATGGCTAATGGTATGTGACACCCTAAATTTTATTTTCCAAATTTAGTAATAAATTTGAGCTTTTATTTAATTTTCTGAGCATTTAACCTAGGTCAAAAAAATAATTTTTGAATAATTAGGATAAACCCTAGGGCTTAGAAAACATTTTTGTTGCATTCATGCCGGTGCATAATATTTTGTTGGAGTGTAGGAATAGTGTTGGGTGGTTTGAATTCAAACCTAGTTTGAATTTGAGAAGTTTTGCTTTGAAAATAAAAAGAAAAGGCTTTTCTTTCTCCCTTCCGCTCCCCTCACCCTTTTTGGCCCAACCGAAGAACCGGCCCAGCCCGCAACCCTCACCCTCCCGCACTCTCTCTGCACCCGCTCAGCCAAGCAGCCGCTCCGCGCCGCCCCTCTTTCTCCCCCACGCGCGCGTCGGCCCAACTTGCGGCCCGGCTCCCCGCGCCCCGCCTCCCTCTCCCTCGCTCGCCTCCGTGGCCCAGCGCCCCCCCGGCCCGCTCGCCCGCGTGCAACGTGCTCGCCCGCACCCTGCCCGCCGTTGACTACCTAGCCCCACGAGTCAGTCGCAACCGCCCCACCTGCCACCTGGGCCCGCCTGTCAGCGACCTGAGTCCCTTCTCCTACCTCGCACCGCCTGCAATGCCCGCTGCCGGCTTTCCCTCTCCCGTAACCGGCATTGAAGTGGCCTTGAAGGCCACTCGACCATCAATTGGCGCCCGGTGGAGTTTCCCCGACGCCTCGCCGCACCCCCCGAACCCTATAAAGCCCCCATGAAGCCTCTGGTTCCATTCCCATAGCCCCCAGCCGAGCCTCTTTTCCCCGAACCCTAATCCTCCAAACCGCCGTCGCAATTCGTCTCTTGCAGCTCGCCGCCGTCGCCGAGAACCACCCCGTGGTGCTCGTGGTAACCTCTTCTCCCTCCCCGTGCCTTTCTTTTCGTTTTTGTTGCACTAGAGTGCTCTGGTGCCGAGCTTCGAGCTCGCAGTCATGGCGCCGCCGTGCGGGGACGTTGCTCCGGTGACCACCAACCCCAATAGACCCCACCATTGGATCCGTTCGATCACTGCGATCACCCCGGTGGTACCCGTTAGGTCTAGGATGGTCTAAATCACCATCTCGACGAGTCCGCCGCCGAGCACCGTCTGCTCCCATGGCGCGCCGCCGTGGGGAGCGCTGCTCCGGCCGCCGGTCTTGCTCAGACCCCCCAATCCGTCCTGCGCCGTCCAATCTCTTACCAAGGGTCCAGATTAGATACCCCTTCGGGGTTATGTAATCGGTCCGCCATGGACCCATGGACGCGGAGCACCGTGGCCCAGTCAGCCGGTCCACCGCTGGCGTGGCACGCCGCGCCACTCGGCGCTCGACACGTGGCCGGCGTCAGCAGCGACGCGCTCAGCGCTGACACGCGCGCACGGTTTTGCAGAAAGGCCCTTCTGTTTTAGCGAAATCAACCCGCAGTCCGTTCCAGTTGTAAAATGCCATGTTTTTATTCGTTTAAACCCCTATGTTTTTTCAAAAATAAGACCCGTCGTCCATATTGCGCAGAAATGACGAAAATCATCTATTTTATTTCGAAAAAGAGTTCGGTTTATTTACAAAAGTGCCATTGAACCTTGTTTTAGCCGTAACTTTCTCGTTTTAAATCCGATTAGAGTGATTCTTGCGCTCACGTGTTCGTAGAAATGGGTAGAATAGTTTTATAAGCTTTTTTATCTTGTTTTAGTACTGTTTGGTGTACTGTTCTAATAGAAATATTATTTGTTTGCATGTAATGATTGGGAATGGATGCTTGTGTGGTGCCTTTGATCCCGTTTAGAGTTCGAGCAGTCGAAGGTGGTCGTGAAGCAGATCTTCGAAGAAGTGAGACCATCAACACGAGTTTTTGGAAGGCAAGTGTAACATGAGTTCCTTTGTTACCTAATATGATGAACCCTAGAGATTCTACCTAGAACTTTGTTATCTTGTATTCCTTGTTTCCTTGGGTTGTGCATATGGGTAGTTCTGCTTAGCTTGCAAATACCAAATATTAAATTGATAATCTTGATTAATAATTTATGGAACAAATGTTGGTTCTGAATCTTAAAGCGGCAACCCAGGATTTACAGTACAACCACGAGGACTACATGGCTCTAGTCTTAGCTAAGTACTTTGATTGTTCTAGCTCGTCTATAGCTTACTGAAAGGGCAAGAGGGGCGTACCATGTAGTTATGGCCCGGTCCCACTAGGGTAATTGCTTTGGAGGATGGGGTGTTACCTTAGTGGGGAGGTGTTCATAACTCTTGGGAGACAGAAACCTTAGCGGCTACGACTTGTTAGACCAACTTTGGGAAGGCTTTGTAGTGATCCCTGCCGACTTACCTTGGCAGTGAGTCAAGAGGCTAATCACCTCGGGCAATGGGCAATCACGACCCGTGGGTAAAGTTGTACACACTCTGCAGAGTTAAGAATAAACTGATATATCAGTCGTGCTCTCGGTCCTGAGCGGCCTGGATCCTTTTTGAGACAGTTCTATGAATAATGTGGGTGATGATAATCTTGATGATACTTAATTATACTTTCACCATGGGAGCTTAAGCATAACCTAGTGACATAGGAAAAATAAATAAAATATGACCAACTAAAAATGCTTACCGCAGTTCAGCCGTGTCTAGCCTTTTGAGCCTTGCATCCCTCATGTTATACTTGTTGAGTATGGTGCGCTCACCCTTGCTTTGCGTACAATCAATGAAAATCCCGGATGGGTACCAGATGGTGGAATCAAGTGAGGAGTTACAGAAGGTGTTCCAAGAGTTCTAGGCGAGTGTTCCCCCAGTCAACCGTCCCTGTGGAGTTTGGAGTCCCGAAGATTAGTTTCCGCTCTACTTTGTAATAGATGTAAGCCTTGTTGTATCTATGTTTCGATATATAATAAAGCATTGTCTTTGAGAAATTCCATATTTGTTGCTATATGTCTTGTGGACTTCCTGGGCACACATATAGAGGGCACTTGGTATTCTTCGGAAAACCGGGTGTTACATGGTACTCTTGAGGAAGTGCATGATGTTGAGTTTGATGAAACAAATGGCTCTCAAGATGAAGAAGAAAATCTAGATGATGTGAGAGGAACTCAATTGGTCAATGCAATGCAGAATATGGATATTGGTGATATACGGCCTAGGGAAGTGATTGATGTTGAAGATGACAAAGATCAAGTGTTCACCTCTCTAATTGTGCAAGCTAGTGGTTCTCAATTGCAAGATCAACAAGTGGCTAGTTCATCTCAACCAAATGATCAAACAAGTACAAACAATCAAGTCCAAGTGCTCCAACCAACCAATGTTGCAAGAGATCATCCATTAGATCAAATCATTGGTGGAATTCAAAGTGGTGTGCAAACTAGATCAAGATTGGTTTCATTTTGTGAACATTACTCTTTTGTATCATCCATCGAGCCAACCAAGATTGAAGAAGCATTGCAAGATGTTGATTGGGTCAATGCCATGCATGAAGAGCTTAACAACTTCACAAGAAATCAAGTATGAGAATTAGTAGAGAGGCCTAAGAACTAAAATGTGATTGGCACTAGATGGGTCTTTCGAAACAAGCAAGATCAAGATGGCATTGTGGTGAGAAACAAAGCAAGATTAGTAGCACAAGGTTACACTCAAGTAGAGGGTCTTGACTTTGGTGAAACATATGCACCGGTTGCAAGATTAGAAGCAATAAGAATCCTATTAGCTTATGCTTGTTCCCACAATATCAAGCTATATCAAATGGATGTCAAGAGTGCATTTCTAAATGGGTACATCAATGAGTTGGTATATGTTGAGCAACCACCCGGTTTTGAAGATGACAAGAAGCCCAACCATGTTTACAAGCTCAAGAAGGCACTTTATGGTTTGAAACAAGCACCAAGAGCATGGTATGAGAGGTTAAGGGACTTTCTCCTCTCTAAAGGGTTCAAGATGGGAAAAGTTGATACTACACTCTTCACCAAGAAGATTGGAAAAGATTTGTTTGTGTTGCAAATCTATGTTGTTGATATCATTTTTGGTTCAACCAATCAAGATTTTTGTGAAGAGTTTGGTGAATTGATGGCAAATGAGTTTGAGATGTCCATGATTGGAGAGCTTAGCTACTTCCTTGGTCTACAAATCAAGCAATTGAAGGAAAGCACATTTGTTAGTCAAGGCAAGTATATGAAGGACATGATCAAGAAGTTTGGATTGCAAGATGCAAAAGCCATTAGCACGCCTGTGGGGACAAATGGACAATTGGATAGTGATGCAAGTGGCAATATGGTGGATCAAAAGTTGTATCGGTCTATGATTGGAAGCCTACTCTATGTGACCGCATCAAGACCGGATGTCATGTTTAGTGTATGCATGTGTGCAAGATTCCAAGCCTCACCAAGAGAGAGTCACTTTAAGGCAACCAAGAGAATATTGAGGTACTTGAAGCATACACAAGATATTGGTTTGTGGTATCCAAAGGGGTCAAACTTTGAGTTGATTGGATATTCGGACTCCGATTATGCGGGTTGCAAAGTTGATAGAAAGAGAACATCGGGCACATGTCAATTGTTGGGAAGATCACTTGTGTCTTGGTCATCAAAGAAGCAAAGTAGTGTGGCACTTTCAACCGCCGAAGCCGAATACATATCCGCCGGTAGTTGTTGTGCTCAATTACTTTGGATGAAAGCAACTTTGGATGACTTTGGAATCAAATTCAAACAAGTGCCATTGCTATGTGACAATAAGAGTGCGGTGAAGCTCACAAATAACCCCATGCAACATTCAAGAACAAAGCATATTGATATTAGGCACCACTTCATAAGAGACCATCAACAAAAGGGTGATATTTCAATTGAGAGTGTTGGTACCGATGATCAACTTGCCGACATATTCACCAAGCCACTTTATGAGAAGAGGTTTTGCAAGCTAAGGAGTGAATTGAACATACTTGACTTCTCAAATATGTGTTGATGCACCCCTACTTATAAGGCATGCCTCTCCTCCGACAAAGCAAGGTAAAAAGTTGATTGGCATATGCATCCATACTTTGCTAGGAACATGTTTAGTGCATCTAGTCATTCCTCACAATCATTAGGCTCATTCATGGAAATAAAATGATTTTGATGCTTATATGATGCCACTATAATTTCTATGCTTGATATGATCTAGTGGTAACATATGTCATGTTTATGGGCTTGCAATCCTAGTGTTTAATCTAGAGAATGAGCAATGGAATGTTTAACCAACGTGAGTAAGATAACCATTGCAAGATGTGTGAAGAAGCTTACTCTAGAGCAAACCGTGTTAAATGTTTCATGCAAAGATCCTAGATTGAACCAAATGTGAAAGAACTAACTCTCTCCTAAACAATTTGAACCTTTTTATGCAAACCTTTTATGGAAATAGATGACAAAGGGGGAGAGAAAGTCACAAAGATAAAGATAAAATGAAGGGGATCAAAATTTTGCAAATGATTTTCGAGCACACAAGTAGGGGGAGCAAGCTCATGAACTTGGTTGTTGCATTTGACTTGTGCATGTTCATATGCTTGCTTGCATTGCACACGTTGTTTAAACTTGATGATATTCATGCTTGTGTGGTGTATGCTAGAAATAGATTTTGAATGATGATTTGCAATCTAGCATGCATAGGTGGTAGCTAGATGTAATTTGTTTTTACAAGTGATACTAGAGCCTTTCATATAATGTTGATATCATAAGGCATCTAGCGTTTTTATAAAGTCTAGCTAACCATGGTGCTAAGGATGGTATACATTGGCGACTCCGATTGGTATCACGCTTCAAAGGTCCATTCTTTACACCTTAGCATCATTTGATAGTATTACTCTCCCACATTTCATATCCCTGCATATGTGCCGAACTTGAACCAAACATTATAGCACATATGTAGAGGGAGCTAATACTAACAAAGAGGTGACTCAATTTTCAAATACATATCTTTGTGAAGGTTGTCATCAATTACCAAAAAGGGGGAGATTGAAAGTCCTTGTTTGGTTTTGGATAATTGATGTCACCTAGAGTACTAACCTTTGTCATGAAGTGTTTATGAGCTAGGTTGGTACACACCAAGTGTGGGTACTAGATGATGACCATGGTGTTGGTGGTGATGACCAAAAGATGGATCAAGTGCTCCACATTTGGAAAGAGAGGAAGAGAAAAGCAAAACCCTATGGAGATAAAGGCAAAGGTATAAGTAGGGATTTTGTTTTTGGCACTCAAGACACCATAGAGGGTGTGAGTGTGTTTAGGATTGATAGTCGTACTATTAAGAGGGGACTATCTCGGTGATTGCGGTTATCAAGTGCCACTAGGTGAATTCATACATGCATATGCATTAGGACCTAGTGTGCTAACTTATAATCCTTTGGAAAATGTTTGGAAAATGCTAACACACATGCATAAGGTGATGTACACTTGGTGGTGTTGGCATATTTGCAAAGAAGAAGAAACCGGAGTTGAAAACGTGTTTTTCAGGCGTGACCGGACGCTGGAACAATGACCGGACGCTATTGAAACGTGCGTCTGGTCACTACTGAAACAGCGACCGGACTCTACTGAAACAAACGACCGGACGCGCCTGTAACACTGTTCACGAGAGGCAACGAATGAAATGGAGTGATCGGACGCTAGGTGAGTCCGGTCAATAGTGACCGGACGCGTCCGGTCGATGAAAAACCTCTCTGGAACCTCTTTGTTCGTGACCGGACGTTGAGTGAAACAATGACCGGACGCTAGTGAAACAAGAGCCCGGTCACTACTGAAACAACGATCGGACGCTACTGAAACAATGACCGGACGCGTCCGGTCGCTACGTAAACAGCCCATTCGAAGGGGTAACGGCTCTATTTGTTTGAGGGGGTATATAAATATGAGTTGGCCGGCTTTGGGAGGTCTCTCTTGGCACTCTAACACATTGGACATCCCTTTGAGCAAAACATACTCCCTCCCACTCATCTCCTTGCTTGATAGCGCGAATCAAAGTGAGATTGAGTGATTCCAAGTGCATTTGCTTGTGTGATTGCATCTAGTGGCACTTGGGGATCGTTGTTGTTGCGGTATTCTCTTTACTCTTGGTGGTTGCCGCCACCTAGACGGCTTGGAGCAGCGGAGGAGCAATGACACGAGTTGGTGATTGTTCGTGGCCATCTCCCGGTGATTTGTGAGGGGTATTGTGCCTTCCCCGGCGAAGAGCCAAAAGGTAACTCTAGTAAATTGCGCGTGTCATTGAGTTACCTCCATTTGTGGGTCGGTTCTTGTGGCGCTCAAGTGTTGAGCTAGGTTTGTGAACACCTATTAGCCACCGAACCACCAAGTGGTTGGTCGACACAACGGGGAGTAGCGTGCCGGCAAGCACGTGAACCTCGGGAGAAAATCTTTGTGTCCATTGTCTTTTTGGCTATCTCCCAGACTTCATTGGTATTCATATTGTGGTTGATCATCTCTTGCCGGTGTCGGTATATCTCTCTACTTGAATTACATTCTTTACTCCTTGTGTAGTGGTAGTTAATCTTGCTAGTGTTAGCTCTCTAGTTCATTGTATTTAGTTCTTGCTAGCTCACTAGAATAGATATTGTGTGCCTTAGAGATCATACCATACTAGAATTGTTTGGTTAGGTGGCTTGCATCACTTAGTAGAGCTAGTGCAAAAAGCTTCACTTTGTAATTGTCTGACAAGTCTCTCTAAGTGTTTTGTAGAAATTTTATTAGGCTATTCACCCCCCTCTAGCCATTTAGGACATTTCAGTCGGGTCAAGTCGAACCGCCGTGCCGAGGGTGCGGCCTAGGTCCGGTCTGCTGCACGCTTCAGGCCGACCCGGGCCCGGTAGAGCCGTGTTTTTGGTCCACGGACTGCATGCTCAACTTTTGTTGTGAACTCAAAAAGGCACAACTGGTTGAGCCCGTTAGGGCGTGTTCGATTCCACAACAAAACTTTTTAGTCATGCAGCTCTAATTTAGTCTACTAAAAATAGACTAATTACAAAACTAATTTATCAGCCAGAGGCTAATTCGCGAGACAAATCTATTTAGCTTAATTAGTCTATGATTTGATAATATAGTGCTCAGTAAATATTAACTAATGATGGATTAATTTGACTTAATAGATTCGTCTTGTTAAATACCATATGGCGGTGTAATTAGTTTATAATTAATCTATTTTTAGTAGACTAAATTAGTACTGTAATATTCGATGTGGCACGACAAAAAAAAATAGCATGGGAAACAAACACTCCTAGTACAGCAACCAGCGAACCTAGGTTTGGTGGATTGTGCATGCGGTGCCCCGGTGGTATTTGTTAGTATAAAGTCCATCCCTAGTAATAATACCAGAAAATTAGTTTGTAACTGTTAACGTAAATAGACAAATCCGTAAGCGCATAGATATTATTATAGCTTTCATCCAGGAGTATTTCAGGGTATCGTATTTATCCTCACGGAAGCAATGGTTAAAGAACTTGATAACTGACAATCACGTATATACTAATTTAGTATACTGACTAGACTAACATGGGGGAGATCATCATAGAAAGCACAAGGTTTTTATTTACTTCTATATTATTGTGGTTCTATTATAGATCAGACAAAAAAAAACAATAAGCAAATGGTAAGCGTAACATCACATCATGACACTTCAGAGCAACATAACATTTTCAATCCTCGACTAGAGTGGGAAGGGATGATGGGAGTGACGGGTTACGAGGATGCTACGCTAGCCGGAAAACAAAATTTTCGACCTCATAAACCAGGAACTACTGCTAGTTATAGATCACGGGATTACCACTAGACGCGCAGATGCAGCGGAAGATGTCTCGGTGTAGACGTGCGCGTCGCAGCGATGCCGTGTAGTTGTTCATGCCCATCCTTCACGTCTCCACATGAGGTTCGTCCTTGTGCTCTAGATGCAGCACCTCCGAGGTATCCCACACGTACAGGGAGAAAGCGTCACGCCTCCAGACTGCTAGGTCTGCGAGGAGCAATAGGTGCGGGCGAGGGGTGGGCGACGGCTAAGTACACCTTGCAATAGGTGCGGGCGAGGGGTGGGCGAGGAGCAATAGGAGCAATAGGAGCAATAGGTCAGTAATGTAAACAACAAGTGTATGAGCAGCGGGAGTACCTTTACCACCGCCATCCTTCATCAAGGATGCTAAGTACACCTTGCAGTTTCTTTTCCAGTGACCTTTTCCCTTACAGTGGAAGCACTCAGAATCAGCAGTTGGTCCAGCAGCGTCAGGCGCAGGAGGGTTTGGCTTAGAGATCACATCTTTGGCCTTGCCCTTGCCCTTCCTATTCTTTCAAAAGTTGTCCTTCCTTTTAAAGTTAGGCTTGTTTTGGATCGCCATCACATGGCTGCTGCCAGCATCTTTCTTGATGTCTGCCTCTGCTGTCTTAAGCATGCCACATAGCTCATTCAAGCCCCTCTCCGCACCATGCATATGGTAGTTCGAGATGAAGTTCCCATAGCTAGGTGGGAGAGAAGAGAGAATGAAATCAGTAGCCAGTTCTGGACCAATTGGGAATCCTAGGTTCTTCAACCTCTGAGTGTAACCAACCTCTGCTAACTTAGTCTTAGCAAGAGACTTAGAAACATTGAACCTTTCAGTTCTAGCCTGAGTCTGGAACATCTCATCGTAGGATGTATGGTTATTATCAAACTGCATCTGTAGATCTGGCTCCATGCTAGCAAGCATCAGGCATCCCACTTCAAGATCAACATCACATGCTTTCTTGTAAGCGGTTTTCTCAGTAGCAGGTGCATTATCAACAGGTTCCTCTGGTAGTGGGGTGTCTAGAATATCTTCTTTTTTCTCAGCCCTGAGAACAATTCTCAAGTTACAGATCCAATCCGCATAGTTTGTTCCATTCAATTTATCTTTCTCAAGGATTGAACGTAAAGTAAATGGTGGATTGCTAGGTGCCATCGATCTACAACAAAAGTAAATGCAAAATACTAAGACAATGTATCCAAGACAGAGTAAATGATATTAAATCATTAATAAAATCTAATTCCACTGAGATCAATATCCCTCTATTGAATCTCAATGATTCAAGACCCAAACTAACAAGTCTAGTAGTGAGCTTTAGCATCACCGCTAGTGGACATGGTAGATCGGTAAGCAACTCTTTGCTAATCATATCTCATATGACTCTTGTTGTTGGCCAGCATCTCTATGCGTGCTTAACTCCTTATGCTTCAAGGTCTCTAACTGTTAGGATGACCTTGTTTAAGCAACCAACCTTTCTGCAGTAAGTATCCGATACGAACCTGCCTGGTCAAGGAAAATCAGTGACACCCTAATTTCATAGGCGCGCCACCGATTGTACAAGACATATGACAGTGCAAGGTTTGGGGAAGCATATGACTTGAACATTACTGAGGGATCGTTCTACATTTTCACTACCGCATGTAGACAATAAACATGAATCATACGTGAAAGTAGAACATAATAAGAGAATAACATCAACACAGATATGACTTGGTATAGCCCGGTGTCCCTTTGGAGATATCCATCTCCGCCAATCTGTTCACCATGATGATCTCCATCAACATGGTACATGCACGCCATCCTCCAGTGATGAATCCACTGAGACTAGCTACAACTAGCGTAATTAATAAAGTAATTACATAGTCGCGTGTAGGATCATCATGATTTTGGCACGCAGGCCATTACATCAAATGGACAATATATATGTGGCTCCAGCCATATTGTCATAATCACGACATGCAAGTCATGAAAAATTACATACATGCATCACATACACATAAGGGCTATACCAGTCATCAATCCCTGCAAAACAGAGTTAAAGGTTCCCAACGTCTAATCTTGAATCGCAGAAAACATAATTTCCCAGCCTTTTTTGCAAATCTAAATTCGACGAAACCGGCTAAAGCGGGTGAAAATCGGATGTAAAAATTTTTGTAGATCGATTTTCATTTAAAGATCATCTCAATCCGAGGTCGTATGCAAAAGTTACGGTCGTTTTACCGAACAACGCTCTTTTGCAGATGCCGCGGTACATCGCATGCACCCGGCTCTTGACCTAGATTCAATTCGATCAATCTGATTAATCTTCATACTTCCATGATTGGATTTACACGTATCACTTAACTCCGATGGTGGAATTCCGACCGGTAGGAGTAGATCGTTACATGACCAACACGGCAAGATCACGAATCAAGATCAGAGACTGATCCACAACTGTGCATATCTCTATATGCACACAACCGAATCTATAACGAGGCAGTAACGGCTCCGATACCACTGACGGGTTACGAGGATGCTACGCTAGCCGAAAAACAAAATTTTCGACCTCATAAACCAGGAACTACTGCTAGTTATAGATCACGGGATTACCACTAGACGCGCAGATGCAGCGGAAGATGTCTCGGTGTAGATGTGCGCGTCGCAGCGATGCCGTGTAGTTGTTCACGCCCGTCCTTCACGTCTCCACGTGAGGTTCGTCCTTGTGCTCCAGATGCAGCACCTCCGAGGTATCCCACACGTACAGGGAGGAAGCGTCACGCCTCCAGACTGCTAGGTCCGCGAGGAGCAATAGGTGCGGGCGAGGGGTGGGCGACGACTGTCTGATGACGTGGTCAAAACCCTAGTCGCCCCACCCCTCTATTTATAGGCGTCCCTAATGAGCCCACCGACCTGGAGGCCCATTAGCAAACCCTAATCCCGGTCTAATTCGAGTCCAACTCGAATCAGGCTTCCAGCCCCTTAAGCGTGCGACTCTATGGGTTCACGCATACATAGACACGGCCCGAGTACTCCTACTCGCCCGATAGTTGATAGCGGCCTCTAGCAAGATGTGTCAACTCCTATGTATACGCAAAGATCATATCTGACGAACCACCACGATCACATATACGTAATTCCCTTGCCACACAATAATTGGTCCAACTCATAGGTTAACACTTAACCTAAGCACGGCCATGCATTTTATGATCCAATCATTTGAGTGGTCCAGTGATATCTCACTCTCACGGAGAGGGGCAAATCCCATCTTGATCGTCTATGTCTCACAGCATATTTCCTGACAAACCCGAAGACTATCTTTATAACTACCCTGTTACGAAGTAGCGTTTGATAGTCCCTAAGTTAGTCGATTCATATCTTGAGCACATACCACAATCTCAGGTCTAAGGACATAACGTTCATGATGTGTTAAAGAGATAATAAGAACATCTCATGTTGGGCCAGTCCAGCCTCATGTCATACATGTGCCCACATTATTAGTTTGACATCTTCATGTCTATGACTTGTAAAATATAGTCATCAACTAATACATGTGCTGATCTAATATTCATGTGTGTCCTCACATGAACTCTGATCAGGGACAACTATCGAATAACCATACAAGTAAAAGAGTCTCATAGACAATTCACATAATTGTCAATCAATACAAGTTGTCTTTAATAGATATTCAATGAACATATAATAAATCATGGATACAATAGAAATATCATCATCTCTATGATTACCTCTAGGGCATATTTCCAACACGGAGTTAGGCTGCCAAAAGCTCTATGAAAACACCAACCTGAAATACAGAGGTCTCTAGTTGGAGCTGTCAGCCGGGAGTCTACCACAACTATCCATGGGGTTAGGCTCAACCTCAGGTAACCGATAATCTAGACATCACGTCTATACTATCAATTACTACTATAGTTTCACGTAAAAACTAGAACATAACGTCGAACAGAGATTCTATGCCAAGACTTAATACAATTATAATTAATCTCACTTAGATAAACTATTGAAACATAAACTAGATAACCATATATAAGTCCAATTAATTAGAGAAGATAAATATATAGAATACTCGAGTCTTACAAAGGACGATACGAGATTATACCGAACCTCCGCGGATTCCTCTGAAACTTTGTTCACCTCTCCCTAACTCCACTAGCACTATACTACTATTACATCTTGGCAAAACGAGGTAGAAAGACTCCCAAATAGTGTCTCCCAAATGAAGAGGAAGACCTCTATTTATAGTCCAAGGTGCCTTTGGGAAAGTGGAGGACCTTCCCTCCTCGATTGGAAGGTCCCCGGTGAAAATGGTTGAGTAAACATGTCCTAATAGACAACCATGGAGATAAAATGGTTAAGTTAATTAGGCCTAAGAGGTTCATCTCATAAATTAGTCTTAAAAGATAACCATTAAAATGATATGACAATGTGGTGCTACAATAAACATATGTTAATGATTGATTAATTAGTCTTAATAGATTAATCTCGCAAATTAGTCTCTATCTGTGCAATTGGTTTTGTAATTAAATTGTATTTAACATTCTAAATTAGTGTCAAAACATCCGGTATGACAAAAGACTAAACTTTAGTTCATGGAACCAAATACTTCCATAGAAACTTTGATATCGTATATTCATATAACTATGCAAAATAAAAATTGTTTTCTCTGTCACAAATTATAAGTCTAATTTTATTGAAGACTATATCAACTTAACTAAATTTATATAATAAAATAATAACATCTATGGTATAAAGATTTTTTTATTTTTTATTTCTATAGTATGCCTATTTTATATAATTACTATTTAACTTTGATCAAATTTAAAAGTTAGGATGACTTAAAACGGAGGGAATACTACTCTATGTATGATAAGGCGAAGTGGGCCACGATCTACAGTTTCAAACTCCACTCGTTTTAGACTCAGGGTTTGTTTAGAAGCTGCTGGGAGATGTGATTTTTTAGCTGAAAATAATTTTCTTTAATTTTTTAATATAAATTTTTAAAATCAGCATAAAGAATCATTTTATTATAGAATGAAATAAAACTATTTTTTTTTGTTAGCCTTAGATTCAGAGAACAGCGGAAAATCATTTATCCCTGTAAAACTTTGACAGAACCCTCTCGGGGTCCCTGGTCGTAAAGCACCCCTCAATCGACTCGCGTTGAATCCGCCCGAGGTTCCAAACCCTAGCTTCCTTTCATCCTCCACGAACCCTAGATCCAAAATCTAACGCCGGTCATCCTCTTATCGCCGTGCTTAACGCTTCTCTCTGCAGTCGATTCCGCCGCGGACCGCCCGGTTCACTTCTCCTTTGTCCCCGAGATCTCGAGGTGAGCGTTTTGATGCTCTGCTGCGACTGTTTCGTCGTTTCGCATCGTCTGTATGCACCGTGATGCTCATATGCCTTCGTTCGTGATGTTGCTGACAGCCGCAGGAAGGATGGGCGAGGCGAAGGACAACGAGGTGTACGAGGAAGACCTCGTCGACTATGAGGAGGAGGTGGAGAATGTCGTCGACGGCGCCGCCACCAACGGCTCCGCAGATGTCGTCAAGAAGTACGTTTTATGGGAGAGCTTTTGCTTGCTAGATTTCGTGGTTCGGTAGTCTGATCTGACCTATTGGGGTTTCCTGCTGTTTGTGGACAGGGGGTACGTGGGGATTCACAGCTCGGGGTTCAGGGACTTCCTGCTGAAGCCGGAGCTTCTTCGCGCCATTCAGGATTGCGGGTTTGAGCATCCTTCCGAAGGCAAGTTTGCTTTTTTTCTTGTTGCTAACTATGCCCTGATGCATTTTGGAATAAAATGTTCGTAAACTATGTACTATTCTCTTAAATTGCAAGTTCGTGATGCATGGTTTGAGGGATGTTAAACATGGGCTTGGGTTTGAAATCAAGCTATTTGACATCTTTATATGTGTTGAAGTAGGGTCATTCCCAACATATTAAGAACTGTGTAAAGTAAATTTTAGGATTGAAACAATGTTTGCAAATAAGTAACATAAAAACATCAGGTAGAGTGTGTGTTAATAGTATATGATACTCAAATAAGGACATGCTATCAGGTAGATTCTGTGATAGTGTGGTAATAGTATAATACTTAGGCATGAAAACTGAAACTGTATCTGAGGCCCCAATGCCACCCACAAATGTTGTTCCACTGTTGAAGGAAAAAGGCTACCTTAACAATCTGGTAACATATATAACCAGTTCTTTATTTTTTGCAACAAGTAAACAGATAAGTAGAGAGCAGGAAATAAGCAAATTGGGTGGATTCTTCTTATTTAAACTAGTGAAACTATGCACTTACAGTTGAGTTATTGACCATAATAAATACAGGGTTAATCTTATCAATAATTTTTGGGGCCTGTGCAGGTGCTCACCTTGCACCTGCCCAGGGATGGCCCTCTTCTGAAGTGCAATAGAGCTATCTGATTGTGAGTTTTGTTCAACCATGGCCTAGTGGCTATGGTTTTTTAGCTTGTTGCTTTAGGCTTTCTGCAATACTGATAGCTGCAGTTTTAACTGGACATGATATGAGAATCTAATCTTATTAAGTTGGGTCCAGGTGCTCAGTGCTAGCATGCATGAGTTCGCAAAGACAAATCGTAGCAATTTTAATCAAATGTCAAGAACAATTGCATGTTTTCCACTATTGTTGCATGTTTGCCTTCCAGTATCATGTCCCCTCTTATTCTAGTTCAGTTTTTGGCTTTTTGCAACACCTCTGTAAAATTTATATAATCACATTTTAACTGCTTAGCTTTACAAGCTGTAACTTTTGCCATATGAAGTTGAGCCATACTTGTGAATAAAAAGAAACCCTTTGAGTAATATTAGTACCCAAGTTTCCATTGATTTGGTCGAACACAAGAATACCTCGATATGTTTCATGTCAATGGACAGCATTAAGTCAAGAACTGGTTGTTTTATATGTTTGTGAGTCCCCCTTCACATGCTATTGCCGTGTTAGTGTACTTGGAAAACATGGGCATATGCTTCTTAGCACATCTCTGTTGTGTCAATAATCTTACACAAAGCTTATGTTTGCATTTCTTTGTTAGGTTAGATGTGAAAAGTTATCAAATCATGCTAGTGTAAAACAGGTAAATGTAAATTCAACCAAAACTGATTGTTCACATAAAAAACTTGTTGCATTTTTCCTGGCATTCATTGAAATCGGCTCACATAGAATAACAGTCAAGTATCTATTCTTGCATAATAACCCGGCGATCTGGCCCTGTAATAGTATTGTAGTTAAATTCCTGTTTTCTGATGCTCAGGTACAAATTCTTCTGACATTTTCTGCTGAAGGAGAATATGGTATAGCTTTCCATTAATGGGACAAGAAGGTTGATTTTTTTCTTACTGGGGTGCTGCTCCAACTTTGTTTGGTTCCACATCAGTGCAACATGAGTGCATCCCTCAAGCTATTCTTGGAATGGATGTCATCTGTCAAGCAAAATCTGGAATGGGTAAGACTGCGGTTTTCGTCCTCTCAACTCTTCAGCAGATTGATCCTGTTGCTGGCCAAGTAGCTGCACTTGTGCTCTGCCACACAAGAGAGTTAGCCTACCAGGTACAGTTTTCTCAGTTCTCTAGTTTTTAATATGTTCGACCTATCCGCACATGCTGACATTCTTATTACTTAACTTCGTGCAGATTTGCCATGAATTTGAGAGGTTTAGCAAATACCTGCCTGAATTAAGAGTAGCTGTTTTCTATGGTGGTGTTCACGTAAAAAACCACAAGGATCTGTTGAAGAATGAATGCCCCCATATTGTGGTTGGCACGCCTGGAAGGATACTGGCTCTAGCTAGAGATAAGGACCTTCCCTTGAAGAATGTGCGGCATTTCATTCTTGATGAGTGTGACAAGATGCTTGAATCACTTGGTAGGGTGCTGTCCCTGTCAAATTCCTATATTTCCTATAGGTTCATTTTAACCTTATGGTACAATTCTTCATTTCACACCGTGTCATAGTATTCAGTTCTTTTAATAATTTTGTATTCTCCAGACATGCGCAGAGATGTCCAGGAGATCTTCAAAATGACTCCCCATGATAAGCAAGTGATGATGTTTTCAGCAACACTCAGCAAGGAGATTCGACCTGTTTGCAAGAGATTCATGCAAGACGTAATGTCCTATGGCCTAGCTCATTTCAATTGCCCTTCCTCCTATCTATGTCTCCCCTTGCCTCGGGTGGTTATGCACAATATGGGTGGCAGTTCTATTGTCAGTAGCTTGAAGGGATTGCTAGTTGCTTTGCTGACCACCTATCAATTCCTATAAGCTACAAACTTCGTGGATAGTGAAGTTCTTTGGTGACAATCTAGTCCTTCGTTTGTTATTTGATACCTGTACACATTCCATTTGTCGGTGATGAAATGGAGTCTTCAGTTGTCAGCATAAACCGTTTGGCCGTTTGGGGAGAATGCCGGAATCGGGTTTGGGAGGGTGATTATATGGTAGATCCAAGGCCATTTTTGTTTTATCAGTTCTCTACCCACGTTTTTATACTTGTACTGGGATTCCATTGCATCAATGCAAACTGCCTCTGGTGCTCGTACCATGTCATGGTCAGTGCAGACACAGCTGCTTTGTTTTGGATGGAATTCTTATATCAAGCACAAAGAATGTTGTTGGCATGGTCAAATCCCAGTGCCCTCAGTGCATAACTGAAGCTCCAGGAGGCAGAAAATTCTGACATGAGCAGAATAAATTGATGTATATACACCTTTTGGAATGGCTGGAGTTGTATTGGTTCCAGCACTCTAACATATTTATCTATCATTGTTACCTTACAGCCCATGGAAATTTATGTTGATGATGAGGCTAAACTGACCCTTCATGGTCTAGTTCAGGTAACATGTACTATTTTATAAGAAAGTTGAACCACCTTTTTTCTTTTCATTCTGCTCATCTTGTGCTAACCTTTCATTTCTGGTTCCAGCACTATATCAAATTGAGTGAGGCAGAGAAGAGCCGAAAGTTGAACGACCTTTTAGATGCGCTCGACTTCAACCAAGTTGTGATATTTGTTAAAAGTGTTAGTAGAGCTGCAGAACTCAACAAATTGCTCTGCGAGTGCAATTTCCCCTCTATCTGCATACATTCTGGAATGACACAGGAAGAGAGGTATGTGCTGTCTTCCTTTGCTGTGGCTCTTTATTTGTTATTTGTTATATTGCCATGTTTTGATGATGCTGAGCTTAACTTTTCACATGCGTTATTTAAGTTCAGTTAGCTACTAGCTGTGTTGTAGGTGATTCTTTGTTCTTGTCTGCTGAACTTCCATATGGTTTAGGGGTGTTACACGTCAATGAACTTTCTGTATTGTGTTATAAATGGCAGTGATGCCATCCCCATTATATTTCTAGGATTGCTGGTGCCATATTTTTTTTTGTAGAATATGCAGGAGAGCTCCGTATCATTGTATTAAAAAGGAGATACAAAATAAATTACAACACACCCACCAGGTTCACACAAACACACACTTACAAACTCGTACCGGAAACAAACATGACTTTTAAATCAAACCACGACCCAACCCAACAAAAACCATCATCTTATAGCTACTGGTAACCTCTTAATGGGCAAGACCTCTAGCGCCTGCAAGGCCCCATAGGTGTGCCTCTTCAAGGATTTGCCTAACAACAAGCTGGATGTGGGTTTGTCCCCATTGAAACCACAATCATTACGGTGATTCCACAGCTTCCAAGCAGTGAGGACTATCAACAATTGAGGCCACGCTTAATTTCACCAGAAACCAAACTATTAATTAATTAACTCTCATCCACCAACACATAACACTATCATCTGAGGAAGGGGAATGATCCAGCAATCCATACCGGCGGAAAAGGAGCGGCCACACCTGTCTAGAGAAGACTCAATTGGATAGTATGTGCTGTATATTTTCAGCATCTTGGTTACATAAAGGACGCCGGCCTGGATGGGGCATAAACTTCTGCAAGCCAGCCGTCTGCTGTCCAACATGAGTTATGTGTAGCAACTAGCAAGCCAAAGAAAACTGACATTTCTTAGGTGTCTAGGTCCTCCAAATCAACTCATAATGTTCAAAAGAAATTGACTCGATAAACAACGCTTTGTAGGCTGACTTTGTTGAATAGAGACCTGAACATGAGAAACGCCAACAGTGCTGATCAGGTGTATTAGGCTGGAGCTGGATTTCCATTATTAACTCCCTGACCTCCAAATACTCAGCAAGAGCCGTAACTGATAAAGCACCCTGAATATCTAGAAACCAGCTATTCTGGACCATAGCTTTGTTGAGTAATCTGCTGCTGGTTCCTTGTACACCAAGTAGTATAGCTTAGTCCTTAAGTTTCTTAGGATATGAGATAAGGACAGCTAGTAGTAGCAGTAGTCAATTTAGATTTTGCTGTTAGTATTTACCAGCCAGGTAGAGGTAGAAGTAGGCAAGTTAGTATTTGCTTGTATACAGCTGCTACACAGCTACTAGGAGATGCAAGTTGGGCAGCAGAACCGACTATGCAGACCTATATATATGTACCTAATGCAATAGAGAAGGCAGTTCATTTTTTGGCCACCACATAGTGAAGCAGCAGCAGCTCTCAGTTTCAGCCAACGCTGAAACTGAAATTGCAGTGTGTGTTTGTGTGTGTTCAGAGAGCTCAAGGCTCTTCTTCCACCTTGGTTCAAGGGAGAGGGAGAGGGAAGGTGAGCAGGGTCTGCTCACCCTGGGCTGCTGGTACAGCAGCTAACAAGTGGTATCGGAGCTTGTACACGTCGCTGCGCTTAACCGCCGGCGATGGATACGAGCGGTGGGAAGCCTGGCGTCGGCGACGGCAAGAAGCCGCAGGAGTCCCCAGAGTCCCCAGTCGTCCAGCCGCAGATGGAGATACGCACGGTGCGGGAGTTCGGCGGAGCCAGCTCCTGGCCGATGCTCACCCGCACCAACTACGGCGAGTGGGCTGTCCACATGAAGTGGAAGCTGCGCGCACGCAAGTGGTGGGCGGCTGTGGAGACCGGGAACGCCGGTGAGGAGGCGGAGGTGGGCGTCATGGAGGCGCTCATGGCATCTACACCCAGCGAGTACCATGAGGCACTTGGCCGGAAGGACACAGCCAAGGAGGCGTGGGAGATGCTTGCATCGCTCCGCGTTGGCTCGGATCGAGCCAAGAAGGCTAAGGCGCAGCAGCTGCGGAGAGAGTTCGACGATCTCCGGTTCAAGCCCGGGGAGACGGTGGAGGACTTCGCGCTGCGTCTGCAGTCGTTGGCGGGTCAGCTGGCCACGTATGGCAAGCCGATCGACGACGAGGACGTCGTGGCCAAGCTGCTGCGCGTCGTGCCAGCCAAGTACGCCCAGCTTGCCTTGTCCATCGAGACGATGCTGGACTTGTCCACTTTGTCGCTCGAGGATGTGACTGGGCGGCTGCGCGCGGTGGAGGACCGCGCACCGGCGGAGAAGGTGAAGTCCCAGCTGCTGCTGACGGAGGAGGAGTGGACAGCGCGGATGAAAGAGAAGCGCAGGTCCAGGGAAGGTTCCTCCAGCCGGGGCGGTGGTGACCGCAGCGGCGAGGGCAGCAAGCAGCGTGGCAAGGCGCCGGCGGACAAGAAGAAGAAGAAGCGCTACACCGACCCGAACGGCTGCCGACGTTGCGGGAAGGTGGGACACTGGGCGCGGGAGTGCCCAGAGAAGAAGCCGGAGAAGAAGGAGGAGGCACACCTTGCTCAAGACGACAGCGATGACGAGCACGCGCTCTTGATGGGTGAGTACTGCGCGCTGCAGGATGGCGAAGCAGAGGAGGCGGAAGCGGAGCAGAGGACTGCGACGCAGGCCGTCCACCTTGACGAGCCGCGTGCGCAGGTCCAACTTGGCGCTGTCGGGGATGAGCTGGAGCAGCCCGTGTGCCTGGCGGCAGCGTGCACGGAGGAGCCCTGGCTGTGGCATGGCCGGTTCGGCCACCTGAGCTTCGACGCTCTAGGCCGCCTCGGCAAGATGGTGGTCGGGCTGCCGGAGATCAAGCACGCCGGCGAGCTCTGCGACAGCTGCCTAGCAGGGAAGCAGAAGCGACTGCCGTTTCCAAAGGCGGCAAAGTACCGGGCGGCTGATCCACTCGCACTGGTCCATGGGGACTTGTGCGGGCCAATCACGCCGGCCACACATGGAGGACGCCGGTACTTCCTCCTGCTCGTGGATGACTGCAGCCGGTACATGTGGCTGCAGCTCCTGACGAGCAAGAGCGACGCCGCGGACACGATCAAGGCATTCAAGGCCCGGGCGGAGGCGGAATCGGGGAAGCGGCTGCGGGTGCTGCGGACAGATCGTGGCGGCGAGTTCACGGCGGTGGAATTCGCCGAGTACTGCGCCGAGGAAGGAGTGGGCCGCCATCTCACGGCTCCCTACTCACCGCATCAGAACGGCGTGGTGGAGCGCCGGAACCAGACCATTGTGGGCATGGCGAGGTCCATGATGAAGGCGAAAAGGATGCCGGCGGCGTTCTGGGGTGAGGCAGTCACCACCGCCGTGTTCATCCTCAACCGATCACCGACCAAAGCTCTGAAGGGGATGACACCGTACGAGGCGTGGCATGGGCACAAGCCCAATGTCTCGTACCTGCGCACTTTCGGCTGCATCGGCCATGTGAAGGCCACCAAGCCGGGCCTCGGCAAGCTGGAGGACAGGAGCACTCGCATGGTGTTCCTGGGCTACGAGGATGGATCCAAGGCGTATCGCCTCTATGATCCGGTCGGCGGCAAGGTGGTGGTGTCCCGGGACGTCATCTTCGACGAGGCGGCGTCGTGGAGCTGGGATAGGCCGGAAGCAGGGGTGGAGCAAGGCGGCGGGCTTTGCGACTCGTTCGTCGTGGAGCAGCTGGTGGTCCGTCGACACGGCGATGTTGTGGAGGCACCGGTGACCGGGGAAGCAGAAGCAGAGGAACCTGCGACGGCAGAGGTGGTGGAGCCACCTAGTCCGCTCGGAGCAGGGTCCCATGGCTCGCCAGGGCAAATGGCAGAGCAGTCCCCTGCTTCGCCGCAACAAGGGACACCGGCAACGGCGACGACGATCGAATATGCCACCCCTCCGTCCAACATCTCGGAGTTTGTGGACGCGTTCCATGAAGGGGAGGAGGTGCGGTTCCGCCGCATAGACAACGTCGTGGGTGATGCGGCGGTGCCCGGACTGGCGGCACGGGTGCTCGATGACGACCCTACTCTGCTTCTGACGAGTGCAGAGGAGCCGGCCACGTTTGCCGTTGCGGAGCGCGACGCAGCGTGGCGGAAGGCGATGCTGGAGGAGATGAAGGCAATCGAGGACAACGGGACCTGGGACTTGGTCGATCTACCGGCAGGTTGTCGGCCGATCGGACTCAAGTGGGTTTTCAAGGTGAAGCGGGACGAGCGCGGCGCCGTGGTGAAGCACAAAGCGAGGCTCGTTGCCCGTGGGTACGTACAGCGTGAAGGGGTCGACTTCGAGGAGGTCTTCGCGCCAGTGGCGCGCATGGAGTCGGTGCGGCTCCTCCTCGCGCTTGCAGCGGCCAAGGACTGGCAGGTCCATCACCTCGACGTCAAGTCTGCCTTCCTCAACGGCGACTTGGCGGAGACAGTCTTCGTCAAGCAGCCGCCGGGCTTCGTCGTCAAGGGAGCGGAGCACAAGGTGTTGCGGCTAAGGAAGGCGCTCTACGGGCTACGCCAGGCCCCGCGAGCGTGGAACGTGAAGCTCGACGCCACCATGGCGGAGCTCGGCTTCACGCGGTGTGCCACGGAGCACGCCCTATACACCCGCCGACGGGGGAAGGAGCATCTCATCGTCGGGGTGTACGTGGATGACCTCATCGTCACCGGCGCGCGTGCACAGGACATCGCCGGCTTCAAGGAAGAGATGGCCGCCAGGTTCAGGATGAGCGACCTGGGAGCGCTATCCTACTACCTCGGCATCGAGATGAAGCAGGGGGCGGACGCCATCAAGCTCGGGCAGCGCGCCTACGCGCAGAAGCTGCTGGAGCGGGCAGGCATGGCGGGCTGCAAGGCTGTGGCCACGCCAATGGAGGAGCGCATCAAGCTCTCCAAGGAGAGCACGGCGGCGAAGGTGGATGCTACGCTCTACCGGAGTATCGCCGGCGGGCTGCGCTGGCTCACGCACACGCGACCGGACATAGCGTTCGCGGTGGGCTACGTGAGCAGATTCATGGAGGATCCAAGGGAGGATCACTGGACGGCGGTCAAGCGGTTGCTTCGCTATGTCCAGGGCTCGATGGAGTTGGGGATCGTCTTCCCCAAGCACGGCAGCCTACAGCTGACGGTGTTCAGCGAGGCTCCGCCCAAGACCAAGGAGGGTGCGCCGGGGATCACGGCGTTCAGCGACGCGGACATGGCGGGCGATGTGGACGGGAGGCGGAGCACTTCTGGTGTGCTTGTCTTCCTCGGCGGTGCGCCGATCGCCTGGCAGTCGCTGAAGCAGAAGATGGTTGCTCTGTCTACGTGCGAGGCAGAGTATGTGGCAGCAGCCACTGCGGCGTGCCAGGTGGTCTGGCTGCGCCGGTTGCTGACAGAGCTCACCGGAGTTCAAGCTCAGCCGCCGGCACTCAAGGTGGACAACCAGCCGGCGATTGCGCTGGCAAAGAACCCCGTCCTCCACGACAGGAGCAAGCACATCGACGTGAAGTTCCATTTCCTTCGGGATTGCGTCGATGGAGGACAGCTTGTCATCGAGTTCGTCGAAACCGGTCGGCAGCTCGCTGACATTCTCACCAAGTCACTCGGGCGTCTCAGGTTCCTGGAGCTGAGGCAGATGATTGGCATGGCTGAGGTTAAGGGCTAGCAGCAGGATTAGGGGAAGAATTGTTGAGTAATCTGCTGCTGGTTCCTTGTACACCAAGTAGTATAGCTTAGTCCTTAAGTTTCTTAGGATATGAGATAAGGACAGCTAGTAGTAGCAGTAGTCAATTTAGATTTTGCTGTTAGTATTTACCAGCCAGGTAGAGGTAGAAGTAGGCAAGTTAGTATTTGCTTGTATACAGCTGCTACACAGCTACTAGGAGATGCAAGTTGGGCAGCAGAACCGACTATGCAGACCTATATATATGTACCTAATGCAATAGAGAAGGCAGTTCATTTTTTGGCCACCACATAGTGAAGCAGCAGCAGCTCTCAGTTTCAGCCAACGCTGAAACTGAAATTGCAGTGTGTGTTTGTGTGTGTTCAGAGAGCTCAAGGCTCTTCTTCCACCTTGGTTCAAGGGAGAGGGAGAGGGAAGGTGAGCAGGGTCTGCTCACCCTGGGCTGCTGGTACAGCAGCTAACAAGCTTCACATACTGTTTGTCTTTTAGCCCTCCTTTTAGAAACCAAACAATAGAACTTAGGAGCTAGGAAAGCAAGGGGTTTTCCATGCAGCCAATTGTCAGTCCAGAAAAAGAATGGAATTTCTATCTCTTAACACTGGTGATCAAAACCACAGAGAAGAGAGCTCTTACCCGTTTCCAACACTGGTGCCATATTCCATGTTGATGATTTGGGTATACGTTGGCACACATGGCACCATAGTTATTATTATTCATTTGAATTATATGTAGACTGCAGACTAAAGTCAGTGTTGAGCAGCACAACATACCATAAATCTTGTATAAAGTGCACAATGCCAAGAACACCTACATGTTCTTGGGTTCTTCACAACCATAAGGCATGGTGATTTTTTATTTTCTATCCATGGATTTCGTTGTCCTTGCTAGTGAATTCAGTTGATGTAATGCAATATATAAACAATTCATAAAAAAGATCATGTATGTAGTACTCATAAAACTAGCAAACCTGTAAAAGTTAACTGTCAAAGACTCATTAATCCTAGACTAGATGTCAGTTAACAAAACAGGTAAGAATCCAATCTGAATGTTTTATCCAGTGCTTACAGTACTATTTGTGTTTATGTGAATCTTGATATCAAAGATGAATGTTGAGTTGAAAATTTCTCAATGTTTGCTCAACTTTGTCTGTCCATACATGATCTTCTACTGAATTTATTGGAAGATTTCAACATGTTGGGCCATCAATCCAAACTGGCTTGCTGTATCGTCGTATTTTCACTATTACTCCAATAATCCAGTTTTTTTTGCTGGTCATATAGAAGATGTAGTTTGAGTCTCCTGGTTGGATTGTGTGTTATTTCTGTGTAACTGATGTTTTTTTAAGTGAGGTCTAGCAGCCAAATGTTATCTCCTACCAGAGGTATTTATGCTTCCTTAGTGCCTTGTATGGCCATTGCTTTCCCCTTTCTTCTCTCTGTAGTATAAATATGTGCTGCTCTCCTCCTGCATGTTTGAGGAAAAAAAAACACCATTGTGACTTGACTCCAAGGTACCTTGGCTTGCCCGCTATGGCAATAGCGGTAGTGCAAAAGGATTGGAGATCTACAATCCTCTCGATCCACACCACACAGTACGTCGGGAACCAAGACTCATGGTTACTTATACCTGGAGGAGCGGGGTTAGCTCAACACATCTATGCCATGTTCTCAGACACATCTCTAGAGAAATGTGTTTAGGTGGTCGATCGAGTCGACGCGCGGGGTCTTGAGATACAACATAGACCATATCTTTGCTAACAAAAGGAATAGCAAGAGTACAAATATATAAGTCAAAGGTTCATTCTTTCCAATGCACACGTCATGGTAGAAGACGGGGTATTGGAAGGAGTGGCACAATATAAGATGTAAGTGCGCAAACTACTCGTAGGGTACCCGACCGGGGTGCTCTGGCACTAAGTCATTTCTAGATTCGTAGCGGTGAGGTTGTCACCGCGAGAATCAAGATATGCAGTGGTCAATGGGTACAAGCATACAAGAGTTCGTGCACGAAGAAGCATTTATAAAGCATGTTTATATAAGTGAAAAAGAGCGTAGCTCCATGGTCATGGCGAGGTGTACTCGCGACCACAAGATACACTAACAAGGGTCGTGTTACATTCGGCATCACGGCCATGGCGAGACGGGTCTCGTGATCGTAACATCCGAACGAGGTACAATCCCTTTGCCGGCTTAAAGGCTCGGCACAGACAAACACACGAACATCCATCAATACAACGATAAGAACCATAAAGCGACACAAAGACACATTGAACCAAAATAAGTGGAGTAGCACATTTCCATATCATGAGATTGGATGGATCCTGTATCACAAGTGCATATACAGGTGGTCGTAAGAACGAGGTATAGCGTGAGTACAGATAGATAAATAAGAGACTTTTCAGTGGGCTTGGTAGGTCGACATTTAAGATAACAAGGGTCCCAATGGGTCATGGTGGCGATATACAGGGTCGCGAGATCTCCTCAATCGTCATAAGCTACGGTTTCCATCAGGGGCATCCTACGGTCAAAGATGAGAAGAGAATTACCTTGTCGTCCAGCATGTCGACTAGGGTTCGTTCCATTTGGTCTAAACACGTCGTGGTCATGGTTTTGTCATGGACATACTTCTGGGGCGGTCAATAACACGCCGGTGTTCTTGGAACACCAGGGGTTCGATTTGGCTTGGGTCGGTCGTGTGTGTGTGCATGAGTGTCCATAGGTCGGAAATGACCTCGGTCTACGCGTTCCAAGTTAGGCAAGCAGGGTCAGGGGTTGGAAGAGAGGAACGTTTAGCTAACCATGGTTCATCGTGTAATCATGGATGGCGTTGCTTGGCATCTAGGTCTTGGCGTCGTGGTGCCATCCACATAGCTCGTCCCTCGTCCTTTGCACGTGATGCACCTAGAGGGGAGAGATTTGATCGAAGATGGAAACAAATCGATACGAGATAACGAGTTTGTCGATAGCGAGAACATGAAATAGCCGACAAGATGGCACGGGCAGGCAAGGATGATTAACATGAGTCGATATTGTAGCGGACTCCGAACGCATGTGGAGTGTCGGGGCCCGTCGTGACTTGACCTGGTGCATCTCGGCCGGTTGTAGCCAACCACGGCCGATTGGGGCTTGCTGCTAGCTGGCTGCGGCTGGCTGGACAGGGCCATGGCTGGCCGGATGTGGGTCGGGAGGCAGCTGGAGGGCGTCCTGGTCGGCGAAGGGCGCCGCATGTCCGGCTGCTTCTCTGTAGCAGTGTAGACAACGGCACGAAGGCCGGAACTCAGACAACGGTAGTAATAGAAAGGGAGAGCGGAGGGGCTTGCATGTTGTTGGGGGCTCACCGGCAGCAGAGAGGAAACTCCGGCGAGGGTGAGGTGCAGCCGCTGTGGTGCGGTGGTGGAGGCTCTGTCCGTCTTGTGCTGGCTGTTGCTCGGGGATGGGGCGCTCCTGGGAACGCCGTCGTGGCCGTCCAGCTCGTCGTCGCGGGCGATGTCGCGGAGGCAGAGCGTTCCGGAGACGTACGGCGAGGGCGCGGGCGATGTCGGTCGTGCGGCCGCGGGTAGGTCGCGGTGTCGTGAGGATGGTGGCGTTCGTGGTGGTGTGGTAGCTCGGCGAACGATGGCGTCGTAGACCGGGGAGGCACACGACGCTGCGGGTGCTGTCGACGTCGTAGAGCATATGGCCATTGCTTCGGTCGTAGTTCGTCAAGAGGGGTGCAGTGCTCTGCTTGGTTTGGTGGTCGCGGTCGCGGCGTGAACGGCGCCCGCCGTGGCACGACGCGGACAGGAGCAGTGGCGAGGCAGCTTCCGGCGAGGGAGAATCAGCGCGGTGGAGCACGGCTCCGGCGAGGTTGTCGGTGTGGTGGTGGCCGCGGAAGGCGTCGTGGCGCTCGCCGACGTGGCTTGCTCGGCCGGCGGAGCATCAGACAAGGGGGCGCTGAGAGCGGCGGTCGGCCTGGGCGATGTCGTGGCCCTTGCGTCGCGGAGGGCGGCCTCGGTAGAGGGAAAGGAAGGCGTGGTCGAAGGCGTTGGTGTCCTTGGCTCGGGAGGAAGGGTGGCGGCGCTATGGAGCAAGACGGAGAGGGCGGCGGCTTGAGGAAGAAGAAGAAGTAGTGGGCGGCGTTGTTGCTCTTGTAGTCATGCGGGCTAGTGCACCAAGGGGTCCTCCGTCCATCTTCGATGTTCGTGCCCACTCTGGGACACGCGGCAGGCATCGGGAGGCGGAGCAGGTGGGGAAGGGCGCGGGCGCCTGGGGTTTGGGCGTCGGGGGCGTGCACCCCTGGTGGCGGCGGCCGCTGGGAACGCTTCGGCGCTCCCTAGGGTTTCAGGGGGAGGGGAGGCGCCGAGTTGGGTTGGGAGGCCAGCTGGGTCGCGGGCTACGCTCGGGAGCAGGCCAAGGAGGGGAAAGGAGTTGGGCTACGGGCGGATTGGAGAGCTGGTTGGGCCGACTGGGGCTTGGCCCACGCGGTCAAGTAAGGAGGAGGGGAAGAGAAGGATGAGTGGGCCGATTGGTTGGGTCGGGCCGGCGGAAAAAGAAGAAGGGGAGGAGAGGAGCAGTTTGGACCCAAGAGAATAGAAGAGGGTTTTGCCTATTTTCGAATTGGGAAATTTCAGGGAATCTAAATAGGATTTAAAAGGAGTTTGACAAGATTTCGAATGAGGTTTAGAGGAATTTGATAAAGGGAAATTGGGAGAAATTTTAGAGGGAAGATTCACCGGATCTTCACTAAGTAAAACAAGGGAGGTTCATATATAATTTGGGAGGAAGAGACGTTGCTATATTGATCTGTGCACTCCGACATAAGACTTAAGTTGTAAAAAGAATCTCCGGCAAACTCCTACAAGCAATACTATATGAATGCAACATAAATTGTTCCCGGTTCAGCTAGCAACTACGTGCTCCACACAATCACAGAAAAAATTTAAAAAGTCCGAATTTTTGGGTTGTTACAGTCTACCCACCTTCCAAGGATCTCGTCCTCGAGATTTAGGAGTTAGTGTTAATGAGTCAGGTCTTCGTTGTCAAGTCTTATGCATTAATGCATTTGATTTTGAACTCTAGCATTTTGAAGAGGAGTTTTGGAAACATTTGTTTTCGAAAGTCCTTTTTAAAATGGAGAGACTTTGTTTCGCAAGATAAGGGAAATTCTTTTTAGGAAATCCATTTTTAAATTCTAGTTGAAAACACTTTTGTAAACATTTGTTTTGGAAAAACAAACTTAAAGGTTAGTTTTGGAAAATAAACCGGTATTTCAAATCCTTTTAGGAAATCAATTCGACTTTTGAAATCAAATCTTTTGTTCAAAGTGTTTTCAGGAAACCCATGAAATAGTTTTGGTAGAAACTGTGTTTTTGCAAAGCGTTTTTTTTAATGTCTTTCTAAATGAGAGAGTTTTTGAAAACATCTAAATTGAGGACTGATTTTCGCAATTAAAGGCGGTTTGGTTGAAAACTTCCTTAAACATGATATAACAAAGCAGGGTTTTCGCAAACTTTTCAAATCTGGAAGTCATTTGAAAAGAGGGAAAAGCGGGGTTTTCGTAAAACTTTTCAAAAAGAGTTTTATATAAAAGGAGATTTGAAAAGGAAAGTCGTGGTTTTGATAAACATAGGTTTTGAAAATCTCGATGTAGGTACAAAACGGGGTTTTGGAAAACATATATTTTTTTAAAGACCTTTTTACATAGGGAAAACATTATTGGGTAGGACTTTTACAATAGAAAAGGATTTTCACAAACTTTTGAATCCTTGTTTTAAAATGAAAGAGGGGAAGGGTTTTTGGGATAGAATTCAAATTCTTTTCCCAAATCATTTTGAAAATAAGTTTTTGCAAAAACTTTTTGAAATCCAGAGGTGGTATTTGAAATAAATATATTGGACGGTTTTCGAAATGAAGATACATATTTTTGCTTTTCAATATGTTTTGAGATCATATTATTTCGAAAGATACTTTTAAAAGAGGCATTACTCCACGCGCTTTTGAAAATAAACGCAAGCTAGTTTTCAAGGATGATTCAAAATAATCAATAGCTTTTGAAAATGGAAATAATTATTTATTTTGAAATTGGAAATTGGTTGCAATAGCTTTTGGTTTTATAAATCCATTTTGAAATTGAGAGATTTTGAAGAGGGTCATGGCTCTTTTGTCTAAATCAGAATCTTTTGAAATAAAGCTGAGCCAGGGGTTTTGAAAGTCTTTTGTTTTCGAAAACAAAACACACTCGTTTATTTTAAGAGTTTTGAAACAAGCGGTTTTGAAAACACATAAGTTTTTGAAACGGGGTGTTGCTCCCTTTTGTTTTGATACAAAACTAGTTTGAAACTGATTTTTAAATCACGTCTTTTGGAAAAGCAAAGTTTTGCAATTAACTTTGTTTTCGGAAACCATTTTCAAAACAACTTTTGAAATAATTTTTTGGAAAAGTCTTTCTCGGTTTTCATAAATACTTTTTAGCACAGTTGCAAAAACATACTTTTCGCAAAGATTTTGCTTGATAAAACAGTTGCAAAGCATTTTTTGAAAGTAGGATTGATTTTTGGAAAAAAGGGACTTGGCTCTTAGTTTGAAATCAAAACATTTTAAAACAAAATCAAGCCGAGGACCTTGGGTTCAAAAACATTTTACCTAGCGAAAGAAAAACTTGGTTTCCTGAAAACGAGTTTTGAAACACTTTTCCGAAAAGAAAATGGTTTTCACACTGCTTTGTAAATAGCTTTTGAAGGAATCAGTTTGAGAAGAGACTAAATCTGTTTTCTTTCGAAAAGGGAAGGTGTCATACGCCTACCGGCACCTAGCGGGCTAGACGGGCCAGCAAGGCGCTTGTTGGGCCCGTGGACCGGCACCCTAAGCAACTGCTGCCCTAGCAGCCGCGCCGGCGTGAACAGTACCCGCGGGTACTGTAGCGCGGAGGGTACTGTTCACCCGCGCCGCCAGTTTCGTCTCGCCACGGAAGGATTTAATTAGAAATATAATAGGATAGGGGTAGAATAAGAAAATAGATAGAATTACTTAAGATGCAAGTCTTCTCTGGACTATAAATATAGAGTCATTGTACCCCTTTGAGATTAATAAGAAAAAGGCCGAAAGGCTTATTCTAGCTCTCCAGCTCTAAACCCTAGCCGCCGCCGCCTCGTCCCTTCTCCCTGCGCCTGCGCAGCAGCAGCAACAGCAGGGCGCCGCCGCCCCTACCCCCTGCTCGGCAGCCCTAGGGCTAGCCCTAGCCGCCGGTACCCTACCTCCCCACCTCGCTCCTTACAGAAGGCCATTTTGAAAGGGAAGTACATTTTGAAAGGGTTGTTACACTAACGATCACAGGTTATGACTTGGTGATATTCCTAATGTTAACCATCGGTTATGGTTGATCTCAATTGGATTTTATAATGATGTATATTTTGTGTAGTGAGTAGCTATGTGCATCTGTATGTGAACTATACATTTGCATCCTGTGGCTGGTTTCCTGATCAATCAATCTAACGATGTGACTTTGGTAGGTTGACCCGGTACAAGAACTTCAAGGAAGGACACAAGAGGATTCTTGTGGCTACTGATTTGGTTGGTAGGGGAATTGATATTGAGCGTGTCAACATTGTTGTGAACTATGATATGCCTGATTCTGCTGATACATACTTGCATAGGGTAATTGTTGCGGCCCTTAAAGTGGTGGTTTGTTATTGTCATTCTATTGGCTCTTCTTGACGCATTCACCTCTGCAGGTTGGTCGAGCTGGACGTTTTGGTACCAAGGGACTTGCAATAACATTTGTCTCTTCTGCATCTGATTCTGATGTTCTCAATCAAGTTTGTATTGTTGACATTGATTCTTCTTTTTACTTATATATGATATGATGTCATACTAAATCCTGACCAGAAATTCATGTATCTGATACTTACAGGTGCAGGAGAGGTTTGAGGTTGACATAAAGGGGCTGCCTGAGCAGATTGACACTTCGACATACAGTAAGTATTGTATCTTTGAGTCGTTGACTGACATTCATGGCACTGAAATGTGTTCAGGACTGACGTTGTATTGTGCCCTTCAATCTACAGTGTCATCTTGATGATCGAGGTGAACTACTCAACGGTTAGTTGGAACTGGAAAGGAGAGCTTGTTTCAAATATACATCACCTTTGGAGGGCCGTTGGATTACCGTATCACATCATTTAAAAGATCCATCTGTACTTAATCAGCAGTTTAGGTGATTATAAGCATGTACGCTTCGCAACAGCGATGGCTGTTCATGCTACCTAGGATTTTATTTGCATCTCCGTTATGTTTTCTATGCTGCGACAGCTAGTCTCTCTGTTTGAGACTGCCCTCTGGGTGCATGTTTTATTTCCTTTAGCTTTTGTTGCATCCATACATGGGAATATGAAACTTTGTATTTGCTTCTAATTATGAAGACTTCACGGCATCGGTGGGCGGTGGCTGTGGCCTAAGAAGGTAGTGAAAACCATCTTGGTCGAACTAGACTGGAATCATACAAGATAGCTTTGCTCGATTGCTCGTATTGAGCCATCTGGGGACTGGGCACGATGCTTTAGGTTTTGCACGTCAGTGTTGCGGCAAGATTGTCACACCATGGTTTTCGTTGAATTCTTCCAGCTAATTCCGCATTTTCAAAGCTTCTTCCAAATAGTTGTCCTGAAGATAATTCACAAATACAACACATATTACCTGTACCATAAACACTCAATTCACCTTCATATCAATAGTTTGGAGGGCTTCATCCGGGTAAAATGATCATCGCATGATTTAGGTTTCCCTTCACTTCCCTTCACCTATTTTTTCTGGTCCTGGAGCTAGCCAATAGACTAATGTCCTGTTTGGTATGACTTTACTAGTGAAGCTATTATTTTTGGTTTTAGCTCCAAGAACAGCTCCATTAATAGAGCTGAAGCTATTTTGATAAACTGTTTGACAAAACAGCTCCATATGTAAAGTTCTTTGAAACATGCTCACATAGGGTGAGGTGAAGCCGAGTGTAGTTACTATTTTTGGCTTCATACTTCATACATTCTTTGTGAGACTCCATATGTAAAGTTCTTTGAAACATGCTCACATAGGGTGAGGTGAAGCCGAGTGTAGTTACTATTTTTGGCTTCATTCTTCATACATTCTTTGTGAGAGTACAATTTTAGAGGCTTCTTAGATGAAGCCGTTTGGTTTTACTCCGTTTGGCACAATAAACAGCTTTAGGAGTAGGTGAAGAAACTGTGCTAAACGGGGCGTAAGTTTCTTTTTTTCAAGCAATACTGTGGGGACGTGGTCGTTCCTCATCGACTGAGTTGATTTTTACAGTAGAAATATGTTAACTCGTGTTCAAGTTTTAATGTTACATCATGTCAAAAAAAAAAAGTTTTAATGTTACGTGGATGCCGATTTTTTCTAAATTTATTTTATTTAATAGTGTTATTTTTCAGCTATTTATTTTATTTAATAGTGTTATTTTTCAAGCAATACAATGATGAATTTATTAACTTGAAGATGTGTCTACTAAGTTTCGTAGTGATGGGGAAGTGTACGCATATGTTTTATACAGTAATAAAGAATGATTGTATGTATATCTGCGTCTTAACTGCCATTCTCCGAAGAGAAAACAGCTGAGAGCCTCACCAACGCAACTACGTAAGCACATGAATATGAATACTGTACATGATAGCGGTGGTCTGACGATTACACATCAGTTTCATAGTGTGAGGCCATTATTTGTAGACGTCACCAGCCTCTCTTCAAGAAACGTCACTTTTCATTCTCGCCGCTCTTTTCAACCTTTGTCGTGACTCGATCGCAGGCATGGTCCCTCTAGCTAGCATGGCGGTTGTCCACAAGCTCACAACGCGTGCACCAATTACGTCCTCAGTTTTTTTTTTTGGTCAGGCCAAATCAGTAGTAGTGCTTCTGCTGCAACCCTGAAGCGTGAGGTGGATGTTATTGTTGGGTGCCTGCATCGTGGTTGAGACAGCACGCCAGGTAGATGCGTTTACGAGCAGCGCGTGTCCCCTGAATCGGATGGTGCGGGTCCCAAGTCCCCTAACAGCAACAACAACTACAAAACAACGTTAAAGAGCATCCAGAGGATTCGAAAGCTCCGTCGTTAAGCCTGACGGCCCGATGGCAATGGATGTCACGGGTGCCGGGGACCCCTATTCCAATTCGACGAACAACCGCTCGGCTAAACCCAACAGTCAATTTATAGTCCGCAATTTTCCTTTTTTTTAATTGTTTTTTCATAACTTTTTTTCTTAAAAAAAGGTAACAAAGTTTTTCTCAAAACTTTTACTATAATTTGTTGGACAAAACTTATTGCTATATTTTCTATGATGTTTGTCATAAATCTTTATAATTCTCTCAGTAATTTTGATGAAACTAATGTTTTGACTCTCTTAAAAACTCAAAATGACTTATAACTTAGGATGAAGAGAGTATTTTATGATGCTCACATAATATACATTTGATATTTTGTGATTGTTTTGTGATATTAAGATAATACTTCCTCCGTATAAGAAATAAATGACGCTTTGAACATGTTTTTGGTCACACATTGAGAATATAAATCATAAATAACTTTTAAGTTGTTGAGTTTAAAAATATAAAACCATATGAATAGATTTGTCTTAAAAAATACTTTTATAAAAATATATATGTATCACTTTTTGATAAATATTTGTTAGTATAAAGGGAGTTAAAGTTGTACTTTAGAGACCGTATCGATGTCCAAAACGTAATCTATTTTCTATACGGAGGGAATATATGTTATGATGTATTTTTTTTATTTGGTCTGTTTTTATTTCATGAATAATTTATACATATAAGTTATGTTATTTTGTGATATTCGTATAATATATACGTGATATTTTATGATGTATTTTTTTAATATTCACGTAGTTTCAAAATAAAAAGTTATTTTTTAGAAAAAAAGTCATGATGATAAGTTATCATGTAAAAAGCTGTGATCATGTAAAAAGCTGTGCTCATAAGTTATATGTAGAATTTTGAAACTTTGCCAAAAAAAAAAGTTACCAATTGGTTTCGAAAAAGAAAATTCACGGAAGGTGGGGACTGACCTCAGGTCTTGAAACGGGTTGTTCGCAGTTTAGTGGCGTCGGCCTGCGACACGACCGCAAAGCCGGTTGGCATCCTACTATTATCTCCCCCCTCACCGCCACTTCTCCACTTTGCTCATCCTATCTCCTCACCGCGCGCTCTCTGCCGCTTCTTCCTCCCCCGCGGTAGCAACGTGGTGAGTGAGGCCGCCGCTGCTCTGCTGCGGCGGAGGCCCAAGCCGACCGGCGGAGACAACCCGTCCATGGGCGGCGGATGCTCTAAGCCACAGTCTCTCTCTGCCGCCTCGTACCCTCTCGCTTTATCCTTCTTCTAGCTTCTTCATTCACCTGTTCCAGAATCGGGCCGGGCTCACGGATGCCGGGGTGCGGAGTAGCGGGGAGAGGTGGTGTGGGGGTGTCGTCGGCCGCACGCCCCACTCCGCCACAAGGGAAGAGCCGCCCCTGCCTCTCGGTGCCTATCGCGCGCGGCTACGGTAAGCTTGGCTAAGATGACACCCGAATTCATAATCATACTACTGCACCTGTATGTAGCAGCTTATGTACACACCCTTCATCTTCACTGCATATTTTAAATTCAAAATCAAAATGAAGTGTCAAATGGTTAGAGTAACACACCCAAACTTGATATGACGTTCAGACGTTGTAATATACTGGATTACCATAACCGCACTTGATTAGAGTTGCAGTGTACATATTGCTCTAATGGACAAATCATTCCTAAAATGAACCCATGCACTATCCATGTTAATTTGAACAGGACATGAACTTTTTTATCTATGGAAGGTGATATAGTTGTATACTATTTGGAATTTTGGATGATTGATTCCATGGGACCATACTAAATACAACTGGGAAGCTAACATTCTAGATTGAAACCTTCTTTAAACTGGCATTTTACGAACTACTCCCTCCGTCTTGAAATATAAGAAATCCAGTTTTGTCCTAAGTCAAACTATAGTAACTTTGACCAAGTTTTTAGAAAAAAAAATATTAACATCTACCACATCAAAGAGGTATATTATAAATATATAATCCGTAATGTATCTCATAAAGTTAATTTGAAGTCCTATATATTTTTCTTATTTTCTATAAACTTAGTTAAAGTTACTATAGTTTGACTTAGGACAAAACTGGAGGACGGATGGAGTATATATTTACTCTACTAAAGGTAACATGTACAACTAACAGTTCAGATATAAATCCCTGATACCTCTCCAGAGGGTGATAGGAGCACCATAAAAGAACTCAATTCAAGAAAAAAAAAGGTACTTAGTCCAAGTTGCAGTTCACAAATTGGGAGTACATTAGCTGCAATTCCCATAAGAGCAGCCTTGCTTATGTTCCTTAAAGATTAGTCTTGTTGCTCCCCTGAATACTTTGCCAGTTCAAATGCTGCAAGAGATCATTACTACTTTTCCACTCAAGGCCTTTTCATCTAACTGTAATGCTTTTGGTATTCTGCAGGGAGGCAACATGAGCTCAAATATTGCACATCACCACAAAGCAAGTCTGTGTTACTAGGAGCAAGATTTGGTCGACATGTTACTAGGAGCACTGCTTATCTGCTCCAAAATTCCAGGAGCACTACAATGTCAAGACTACAAAAGTCTGGGCAGTTTCTGCAACCTGTCTTGGACTCTTCAAGAAATTATTTGACTAGGACATTCTACAATGCAAGCATGAAGAGAAGAGTTCTGTCGAGGGTTGAGTGCTTTGTGTCTTCAGATCCAATAAACACTGGTTGGTTGAAACCAAGGAGGCCAGAGAACTTCACTAGTTTGGAGAGTGCATGTGTCCAGCCAGAATACAAACTACCAGTCAGAAAACGTGCTGACTGTAAAGCAGAGCAGTATGAAATTACAGGATCACCTTTGGGCCCTTCTGATGTTCCTGCTGACGCCGTTATGGTTGGAGATACAAACGAGATTTCTCCCTGGTGGCAGGAGTTCCCAAGGCGCTGGATGATCGTTCTCCTCTGCTTCTTTGCGTTCCTTCTTTGCAATATGGACCGTGTGAGTTAGACAGTAATTCTTGTATTTTGTCGCAATTTTTCTGATAAGAACAGTTAGGTTTAAGTCCATTATGCACTTTATCCTTTTCTCTTCCTGAAAACATTTGCTGATTTCTGCCAGGTCAATATGAGCATTGCAATCCTTCCAATGTCGTCAGAGTTCAGCTGGAATCCAGCAACCGTTGGTCTAATCCAATCATCTTTCTTTTGGGGTTACCTTCTCACACAGGTTCTTTGCTATTGCTTGCTGTAGTTTGTTCCGATCTATTTTTTCAGTCCATTTTGGTATGTAGTTTCTGACATTACAAATGAAAATTGCTGGTGCAGATTCTTGGAGGTATTTGGGCTGACAGGTTTGGTGGTAAGGTAGTACTAGGATTTGGGGTTGTATGGTGGTCACTTGCGACAGTTCTTACACCCCTTGCTGCCAAGATTGGACTTCCATGCTTACTCACCATGCGTGCCTTCATGGGGATAGGCGAGGTTGATGTCTTATACTTGTCTCTACATTGCGTCCTGTAGAACTTGTGCTATTTATCCCATGTTACACAGGTAGATCAGCATCCATGAAAAGATCTGATGATGAAAAATCCATATTATATGATAGCTGTTGAAATTATACTGCAAATTAAATCAAGTGATATACCATTGCAGTACCTTATCTGGCTTGATAGCATTTTTGGTGAAACTCGAGTGCTTACTGGACATGCAACTTAGTTCGTTGATTTGTTGATGGTCAGGTGTTGTTAAGGAAAAAGTTTCCTAGTTGCAACAGTACAATGCTGTATCTTTTTGTTTTGTCCCCCTTTATATTATTGATTTTCTCATTATATATCTACGGTTTTACAGGGTGTTGCCATGCCTGCTATGAACAACATCCTTTCCAAATGGATCCCAGTCTCGGAGAGAAGCAGATCTCTTGCGCTGGTGTACAGCGGAATGTACCTTGGATCGGTCACCGGCCTGGCTTTCTCACCTCTGTTGATTAGCAGATTTGGCTGGCCTTCTGTCTTTTATGCATTTGGATCCATTGGAACCGTTTGGTTTGCACTGTGGCAAAGCAAAGTAAGACCAAATCTTGCACTGATTTCTTACTTTGTATCTCATATTTCTTGTTCCATATGGGTTTACTTAGTGAACATATGTTAATTATAAAAAGGTTGCTTTAGATACCATTTTGTATTATCTGTTGCATTATCTGCAGCGCCCCCCCTTTTTTTTACTTATGTTTCTTACTTAGCTGAGGGGCTGAGGGCTACTATCTACTCTTATTTAGGCACACAGCTCTCCAGATGATGATCCAGAGCTAAGTAAAGCTGAAAAGAGGCATATACTGGGTGGCAGTCCCTTAAAGGAGCCTGTTACTTCCATACCATGGAGGC
Organism: Coix lacryma-jobi var. lacryma-jobi; assembly: GCA_009763385.1. Lineage (NCBI taxonomy): Eukaryota > Viridiplantae > Streptophyta > Magnoliopsida > Poales > Poaceae > Coix > Coix lacryma-jobi. The sequence continues at coordinate 57,878,383 of CM019827.1, forward strand.
TGATTCTATCAAAGGCTCCAGTGTGGGCTCTCATAATATCACATTTTTGCCATAACTGGGGAACATTCATTCTACTAACATGGATGCCCACATACTACAATCAGGTTGCTACAATGTTATGCTGTGAAACGTTTGGTTTTCCTCATTGTTTGAATTATATAATGATAGCATATCATGCCATTGGTTGTGCCCCCAAATCCTTTTCTCCAGGTTCTGAAGTTCAATCTAACCGAGTCCGGGCTTCTCTGTGTCTTGCCATGGCTGACAATGGCTGTTTTTGCGAATATTGGTGGATGGATTGCTGATACTCTTGTTCAGAGAGGGATCTCTGTAACAAACGTTCGTAAGGTAAGTTCTCCTAAAGTAATTTTATTTCATGTGTGAATTTATAAGAACAGTTATGCTTAGAGGTACCGATCTTGAAATACTTTATAACATTACTGATACAGATCATGCAGTCGATTGGTTTCCTTGGACCAGCCTTGTTCTTGACGCTGCTGAGCAAAGTTCGTACTCCAGCCATGGCCGTGCTATGTATGGCATGCAGTCAGGTTTGATGCACTCCAGAACAACCAATCATATGGATTTATATGTAGCTTCTGACATGACAACAATTGATAACTGGTCTGTTATAAATGTTTGCTGGTTTTACTGTCCATTTTCTCAGGGTAGTGATGCTTTTTCACAGTCTGGCCTTTATTCAAATCATCAAGACATAGGACCACGTTATGCGGTAATATATTCAAGTAGATTGTTGCTGTTTTAATGTTCTCTAGTTCATATAAGAGGTTTTTAGTATTAATGCTAGTACTGATCTTCCTTGCTTTCTTTGGGCTTATCATCATAAAGAATTGCATCTAATTCATGTCTCCAAAAAAATTGCAGGGGGTACTTCTCGGACTGTCAAACACTGCTGGCGTGCTTGCAGGAGTTTTGGGTACTGCTGCCACTGGCTACATTCTTCAGAAAGGTATAAGAAAGCTTAAAAATGAAGTTTTTTTTTTCTAGTGATGCATTCAAAGTTGTATCTTTCTGTTATTCCAAACAAGACAACTATGAATTAAGGAGGGATGGTCAGGTTGAAAAGGATACCTCATTGTAGCATAATTATAAAGCATCTTATATATTCATTCTAACTTTCTAACTATGTCTATTCTTATATTTTAACTCCAGGTTCTTGGGATAGTGTGTTTAAGGTGTCTGTTGTGCTGTACATAGTAGGAACAGTGGTGTGGAATGTCTTTTCAACTGGAGAGAAAGTTCTCGAATAAGCTGTGGACATTCTATATGCCACTATACGGAAATTGTCTGATTTTGCTGATGTCATTTTGGCCTTCAACATAAGTTTTGGAAGAGATACAGCTGGAAGAAAACTCCATTTTATGCAAGAGATATACCTGCATCTAATGTTTGAGCTATCGGAAGAGCCAAATTAAATTAGAGTACTGTGTGAGGTCAAGAAGGTACACTTGGAACTGGAGAAAATTCTTGTACAGAAAGCAACTGCACCATGGGCACGTCAGATTTTGCAGTTGTTTCTTGAGAAGTCCAGGCTTCTGCCAAGATCACCAATCCATATCTTTCTGTTTTAAAATAATTGGCAGTTAAATCGTGTTTCACCTTGCCGTTGATTAAGGCGCTACAGCTACTGCCAAACTAATGTAGCATTATGTGAGCTTTTCTTATCGAAAACCAAAATGTATGTGCTTCAGATATCTTGAACGTCCCTGTTCTTTGCGTCTTCGCTACTATTGTTTGGCGTATATAAGCTGCATAATGATATTACATGGTGATGGTGTCAAAATGTTTTTTTGACATCATAGTGCCTGAAGAACAGTAGATCTATTCGACAGAAATCCATGGGGCAAAACTGTGAAAAAGCAACTCAATAATTCGGTTAGTTCAGTGAATCCATAATAGTGTTTTTGACTTTTTACCCCTCAAACTATGTAAATTGGACAGGTCAACCCTAATGAAACTTCAATTTTCCTTTTCCTCATATAAAGTTGTGTTTAAGTCTAACTCAAGAGAAAGATGTCTGGAGCACATCTGGGGATCACAAGATTTCTCATCTTCAAAATCCTACATTTCCATCTCTAGGCAGGGAGAGGCACATCACCTTCATGTGGCTCTGAAAATCTTCTTGCTAGCCCAAGTCCAAATCTTCTTGCTAGCCAAAGCATCAAGTCTTTCTTCTGGCTACTCCTCCAGGACAGACTAAGTACTCGAAAGATCCTAAGAAAAAAAAACATGATTTTAGAAAGCTATAATTGTGTTGTGTGTGCTGGGAATTTATAAGAGAAAGTGGAGCTTCTGTTCTTCCTTTGCCCTTCTGCCTTAGTGAACGCATCTCGGCCCCTAGTGGGTTTCGGTGATTGGATGAAACACAAGATTACTGTGACTAACGTGTGTTTTGCAGAAACAGTGATAAGTTAGGTCACGGTAATGACGACGATACGGGTATATGGAGTTCATGTCCCCTGGCGATGGAAATCGTTTCGGTTTTCAAAGGACGGATGACGAAGACGGTGGTAGACTAGGCTAAGTGTCATATGGTGTTGGAGGACACTTAGGTAGTCTTAGGTCTTTATTTTTTTCCTTTGGCCGTACTATAAAGGGAGTGTGAATCAGTAGCTTGACCTAGATGAGTTTATTGAGGTAGGTGTGGTGCACACTTGTTATTTCATAGCCCTAGGTAGCTCAGAGAGATGCCTTGTGTCGCGAGGATGAAAAGTCGTTAAGGCCGCGTCGCGATCCGAGTTGGTTTTGCCTGTGAAACAAGCATCGGACGCTGACCTGGTGGGCATCGGACGCGCGTCCGATGCTCACTAGACTTAAGAGTGCTGGCGTGGTGGCATCAGACGCTCCGATGTTGTCACATTGAACGCGCCTGTGCCAATGTTCCAGAGAGGGTGCCCTGAGGGGCACATCGGACGCTGGCATCGGACGCTGAGGGCCAGCGTCCGATGTCCATGCAGAGAGTTTCCAGAGAGGGAAAAATCGCATCAAACGCGTCCTTTGCGAGGGCATCGGACGCTGCCCAGCGTCCGATGCTCCTTTAAAATGTCTGACAGGCTGTACAGTTGACCGTTGGTCGAGGTCATCGGAGCGTCCGATGCCAAGCATCGGAGCGTCCGATGCCCCCGCAGAATGACATGTTCAGTGCTCTATTGGATGGCCGGTTGGGGGAGTATTTATACTCCTCCCCCTCCTCCATTAGAGTGTTCTTGCCACTTTCCTCTGCTGAGAAACACATAGTGAGTGTGAGAAAGAGCAAGAGCCCTAGTGAGGTTGAGAGAATAGCTAATTGAGAGAATTAGTGACCTCCTAGTGAGAATTGAGTAGCAAGTGTGCATCCATCCATCTCTTTGGCCGTGTCTTGGTCAAGTGAGAGTTCTAGCTTGTTACTCTTGGTGATCGGCATCACCTAGACGGCTTGGTGGTGATCGGAGAGCTTGGTGATCATCCGGAGGCATTGTGGATGACCCAAGTGAGAACACAAGGTTGATATGTGCCCTTGTGGTTCCCTTCCTGAGTGATGAGTGATCGATCAACAAGCAACATGTCTCTTGGCTGTGTTGATGTGCAGGTGCGGAGCTCGGGCAGTGGTCGAAGGTGAGGTGAAGGTCAAGTAGGGACGTGCCGTGCCGACGGACCGGGAGCGGTGAAGGGCGGACGTGGAGCTTGGACCGACGGACCGGGAGACCTGAGGACCAGCTGTGGTAGCTGGCACGTGGTGTTGACAAGCAAGAGCACATGGGGATGTGCGGTGCATCGGCCGAGTCGGGAGGAAGGTGATGGCGTCGTGACACTTGGCGGGAGGCCGAGAAGGAAGGCGAATGCACTGTGCCCGACGTGGAGGCTGGACATGCTCCGGCATCGGTGCTGGAACTCGGGGTGTGCGAACCACATCCCGTCTACGGCACGGGTTCGGTAGTTGAGCCTCTAAAAGCTACCCTCGACGGTTTCCGAGTTTGGGCCTCAAAACTCGGGGTGGCCAGTTTCCGAGTTTGGGCCTCAAAACTCGGCGTGGACGGTTTCCAGGTTTGGGCCTCAAAACCTGGGCGCGCGGGTTTCTGAGTTTGGGCCACAAAACTCAGCCTGAGGATAGGTTTCCCGGTTTCAGCCTCAAAACCGGGGGGAAGCCCAGGTTTCTCGGTTTCGGCCTCAAAACCGGGGGGAGGTCCGCAAAAAGGACGGTCGACGCGTGGCGGCGTGGAGAGGCTGGCACGGCGGCGTAGCTATCCGCGAGGTAGGCGCGGCGGTCGCCAGGGCGGCACGTGGCGGCATCCTGAGGCTTGCGTCGAGGCGAAGCTAAGGATGAGATGGGCGCGTGGCCGTCGGATCAGCGATCAGCAGAGTTGGACCGGGATACCCCTAGGGTTGGCCGCTTCGCTCTTGTATCTAGGAGTAGAAGGGGATTATTGTTTTAGGCTATAAATAAGAGAGGCACCCCTCCTCTCTCTCTATCCTTGCAGTCATTTGTTCCTGAGCACTCTCTCTCTAGCCCCCGCTTAGGTTCTAATCATACCTCGCTGCAAGCGATCCGCAGAGACGGGAATCATACCTCTGTGTATTTGGATCTTTTGAGGAAACGAGACCGTATTCTCGTTGTCTCCTCGTGTGGAGCAATTTCGGCTGAAATCGAATCAATTCGCGTTTGTGTTCGTGTTCTTCACGTTTTGCTTTTTCATCTCCCGGAGACTTGTCTCGTTCTCCCTCTCCGTGAGATGATTTTCGATTCCACTTGAATCAATTTGTTCTTGGTCGTGAGCCCCTTCCTTCTACCGAAGGAATTCTCTCCTAACCTCACGAATCCATAGATCGGGTTGATTTCGTGTTTGTTCTTCGTTCTCTCCCCTTTCCGGTGATCCTCGGATTTCTCTTGATAGGCTTGGTTTGGTGCGATGATTTCTTAGGATTAGCACCCCAACACGTAGAGGAACATCTGGGAGGAGTTTGATCGAAGTCCCTTTTGATTTGGTTGAGATCGGAGCGGATTTGGTTTTGAACCCGAGCAGTTTTGTGCTTCCTGGGTGTTGGCGGACAGTCCACGCCTCTGACGGCGGACAGTCCGCGCATCGGGTCTCGGCCAGGTCAGTCGGGCGCAGACCCCTGACTGTTCACTGTATAGTGAACGGCGGACAGTCCGCGGTACAAACCCGCGGACAGTCCGGGACCTGTCCAGCAGACTTGCAGCACTGTTTGGTTTCTGCGTTTTTGCCGGCGGACAGTCCGGCTCCCAGTCGCGGACAGTCCGGGACTCAACGGCGGATAGTCCGGGATCCTGACCCCGGACAGTCCGCGAATCTGCTGCTTGTGCAGTTTTGCTCCGTGGCTTTGACAGTTGGTTTCAGTGTTTCTCCGGGGGTTCCGCTGTACCACTAGGACATCTCCTAGGGTATCCACCTACTCGTAGGTCGTGAACTCTTCGGTTGTTTCGAGTCTTAGCTTTTGGGGTGATTTTCTGGGACAAGGGTCATTCTATTCACGAGTTGAATTTGAGGCTCTCATTCACCCCCCCTTTGGTCGCTAATCCGGTCCTTCAATTGGTATCAGAGCCGGTTAAGGGATCTTCTCTACCTTAATCGGTTTCGGATCCTAAGGGCGACATGGAACGAGGGAACGACAAGGCTCCGTGGTTCGATGGAATGAACTATCCCTATTGGAAGATTCGGATGCGTGCTTATCTCAACAACATCGGATCTTTTGTCTGGGAGATATGTGAGAACGCTGAGTACGTAGTCCTTGCGGCTCGTGTGGGTCAGATCCAGATTAACCAGCACGAGGCCAACTCCAAGGCTCGTAACGCTCTTTTGGCTAGCATCTCCCTTCCTGAGTTCTAGCGTGTCTCTGAGCTTGAGACGGCACGAGAGATCTGGGTGAAGCTTCAGAGCTATCATGAGGGGACCGCTCAGGTCAAGACCAGACTCTTCGAGACGTACAAGCGCGAGTACGAGAACTTTGTTCAGTTGGAGGGAGAGACGATTGACGCCATGTTCGCTCGTTTCCAAACGATTGTGAACAAGATGCGTGTCAATCGGGCCAACCTACCCTATGACGATCATGAGAGGGCTCTCAAGTTGCTATACGCCCTGGATCGGAGGGTATGGGAGGTGAAGGTGTCGACCATCATAGAGTCTACATCCTATGACACCCTCACCGTGGATGAGCTGTTCAGCAAGCTCAAGTCCACCGAGATCGATCACTTGACTCAGGCCAAGCTGAAGAACCCATCTTCACATACCATGGCTTTGGTCTCAGGCACAGGTGGATCGACTTTCTCTGCTGACGCTTCACCTCCTCTGTTTTCATTGTCATCTTTGCTTACAGTCACGGAGGAGCAGTTGGAGGCGGTTGGAGACGACGAGCTTGCCCTCGTCATCACCCGGTTCTCGTGGTTTCACAACAACCGCCTGAATCGCCGGCGTGGTGGCGCACGCGAGGGCTGCTACAAGTGTGGTGATCTAGACCACTTCATGGCGAACTGCCCCAAGAACGACAAGAACTTCCCCGGCAAGAACCGCAACTTTAGGCGCAAGGGCAAGCCGGAGAACAAGACTGGGAAGAAGAAGAAGGGCAGCTATCGCCGAGAGGACATGGAGAAGGCCTTCGACGCCGGTCGGCGTGCCTTCCTCGCCACCATCAGTGACGGCGAGAAGACCTCCGACGGCGACTCCAGCGACGATGGGTCCGAGCACAAGACTGAAGAACGGTTCAACGGACTCTGCTTCTTCGGCCACTCCTCCAAGGGTCTCTGCACCATGGCCTTGGACGAAGAGGACGCCAAATGCCAGGCAAAGGACGCCGACGCCGACACCGACGACGACGACGACGACGACGACGATGCTTCCGAGGTATCAACCTCTTCTCTTGTCGATCGTCTTACCGGTGAGCGCGATTCTCTTGTCGACATAGTTCTCGCTCAGGACAAGCAACTCAAGCGAGCTATCCGAGAGCGCAATGAGTTTAAGGCTAAGATGAATGAGGCGCTTAAGGAGCTTGAGTTCGCTAAGTCTGAGGTGAAGGTGACCGATGTGGAGGAGTGTGAGGATTGCACGATGCATATGACAAACTTTGCCACCCTGCAAACCAAGTATGCCTCTTTGATTGAGGTGTATGATGAGCTGAAGAGTAGGCTAGACTTGGTGGGTGATTGCAAAGAGTGTCCCTCCCTGAAGAAGGAGCTGGAGGAAGTGAAGGCGAGGCCTTCTTTGCTGGGTGCGTGCAAGCTTTGTCCTAGCTTGTGAACTGAGTTGGCAGGAGTTAGTGCCAAGCTTGCTGAAGCCTTGAAGGCCAGCTCAGTTAGCACCTTGTCCGCTCCATGTGAGCGATGCGTGGGGATGGAGCTTGAGATTGCCAACTGTCGACATGACAGGATGCAAACCGAGGAGGAAAACACATACCTTCGGTCCATTCTGAGTTGGGTGTCATGCAGTGAGCCGCAGTTGGGCATGATGATCAGTCAGTTCAAGAGGGGAACTGATTACTCGGGAGTAGGCTTTGCTTCAGGTGGGAAGGGCGCTAGTAGTTTTGGCAAGATCGGTGAGTTTAGTGGAGTGAGCCCTAGTGAGAAGCCATCCACTATCCCTAAGCTTACCAAGATCACTCCACCTGAGCCTCCCAAGCCTATCACCAAGGATGGCATCCTTGATGAACCTCCCAAGGCTCCACCTCGCAAGCAAGTGTGGGTTCCCAAACCTAACCATCTTAGGAACACACTTGATACCCTTCCTGACGTCTCTAGTGATCCCCTTCCGAGAGGCAAGCAGCTAGCCAGAGTGAGCAACCTTCGCAACACTAGGAACCAACAACCCAAGAGAGTGGTGAGGTTCGAGTGCGAGTACTGTCACCGTGAGGGTCACCTAGCTGAGTTTTGCTTTCGGAGGAAGAGAAACGCTAGGAAGGAGTTGGAGCTGAACAACCAGGCTAGGCACCACCCTCTCCATGGTGTGCAAGGTCGGGGAGTTCAGAGGCAGGGAGCTAGGCCTGGAGGTGCACCCCCTAAGGTAGCTAGGCCCCTGGCAGCTAGACCACAGGGTGGTGGTCGTGCCCGTCGCGGTTCCAGTCGTCCTCAATACGATTGTGAGCCGAGTGTAAGAGGCTTTGCTGCTCAGTCCCATAGCGGACCACTTTTTCAGTATGGTGGTGATCGCTTTGCTCAAATGGGACAAGTAGGTCAGTTTGGATGTTTTCCGTTCCATAGCGGACCACCCTTTCAGGTTGGTGGTGATCGCTATCCACCCATGGGACGAGGACAGCTTGGTGTTGCTACTAACACTTTTTCTGGGCCTATGACACAGCACTGGTATCCTTCTCAGTATACTAACCCCAGTGTTGTGCCATACGCTCACTTCCTGCCTTTCTATTGATGCAGGAACTTCGGTTGGAGAACATGTGGCTCATGGATTCCGGGTGTTCGCGCCACATGACCGGAAAGAAGGAATGGTTCTCTAGCCTTAGCCCCGTGATGCACAAGGAGTACATCACTTTCGGGGATAATAGTAGAGGTAAGGTTGTTTCTCATGGAGCTATTCGACTCAATGAGAACTTTGTTCTTAAGGATGTTGCTTTGGTTTCAAACTTGCATTACAATTTGCTTTCTGTTTCGCAACTTCTTGAGGATGATTGTGAAGTGCGCTTTAAGAAGGGTTTGAGTCGTGTTTTAGACCCTCGGGGAGATCTTGTTTGTCGGATCGTCCCTTTTGGCCGTGTTTTCAGAGCTGATTTTTCTCGTTCTTTCGGCTCTGCTAGATGTTTGATGGCTGGTCCATCTTCTGATTTGTGGAAGTGGCATAGGAGGCTCGGTCACTTGAGTTTTGACTTGCTTGCAAGACTTAGCTCACTTGGCCTAATCCAAGGATTGCCCAAGCTTAAGTTTCAGAAGGACCTTGTTTGCCATCCTTGTCGTCACGGGAAGATGGTTGCTGCTTCTCACCCACCTGTTAATCAGGTGATGACCAAGCGACCCGACGAGCTTTTACACATGGACACAGTTGGTCCAGCTCGGGTCTGCTCAGCGGGTGGGAAGTGGTACGTTCTAGTGATCGTTGACGATTTTTCGAGGTATTCTTGGGTGTTCTTTATGGAGGGTAAGGATGAAGCTTTTCCTTTTGCTCGCAATTTGATTCTGAGGTTGAAAACTGAGTTTCCCCCTAATACCATTAGAGCTATTTGTAGCGACAATGGTACTGAGTTTGATAACTCTCAGTTTGCATCTTTCTGTTCTTCTAATGGAATCGTTTATCAGTTTTCTTCTCCTTATGTCCCCCAGCAGAACGGTGTTGTTGAGCGCAAGAACCGGACCCTTGTTGAGATGGCCAGGACGATGCTCGATGAGCATAGGACTCCTAGGCATTTTTGGGCCGAGGCGATCAACACCGCTTGCCATGTTTCAAATCGCATCTTTCTTCGGGCTCTCATGAAGAAAACTTCTTATGAGTTGCGTTTTGGACAGGTACCCAAGGTGTCTCATTTTCGGGTGTTTGGGTGCAAGTGCTTCATCCTGAAGCAAGACAATTTGGACAAATTTGAATCTCGCTCTGCTGATGGGGTGTTTCTTGGTTATGCTTCTTATTCACGTGCTTATCGAGTTCTTAACCTGGAGACTAACCGGATAGTGGAGACCTGCGAGGTCACATTCGACGAGACTATGCCTTGTGTTTCTTCTGCTTTTGATGTTGCAGGAGAACAGGAGCTGGGAGAGACCATCTTTGTGGAGGAGGAGCAGGAGAATGCCGATTGGGGTGATCCCGAGCCAACTCCACTGGCTGCCCCCGTCGACCCTGCGACGACTACTTCAACTCGAGGACCCGATCCCATGACGTCTTCTTCTTGGGGTCCTCTTGAGCCACCTCTCCAGCGAGCACCCGCTGCACCTGAGGGAGCGACAGCATCTGGCGAGGGGGAGGCGACTTCGGCGAGGCAAGCGCCCCGAAGCGTTCAGCAAGTTCACCCCCCAGAACAGATGATCGGCGGCATCGACCAACGTGTCACGCGGTCGCGAGCGTATGAAATCTCACACTTTGCTCATTCTGCATTTGTTGCTTCTTTTGAGCCCAAAGATGTTGGACACGCACTTTCTGATTCTAACTGGGTAAATGCCATGCATGAGGAGCTAGAAAACTTTGAGCGAAACCAAGTTTGGACCCTAGTTCCACCTCCACCAGAATGCCACCATATAGGTACCAAATGGGTTTTCAAAAACAAAGAGGGTGAGGATGGGATGGTAGTAAGGAACAAGGCTAGGCTAGTAGCCCAGGGTTTTTGACAGAAAGAGGGGATAGAATATGAGGAAACCTTTGCCCTTGTAGCCCGTTTAGAAGCCATTAGAATCCTTTTAGCCTTTGCTGCTTCAAAGGGTTTTAAGCTTTACCAGATGGATGTCAAGAGTGCTTTCTTGAATGGGTATATAGAGGAAGAGGTTTATGTTAAGCAACCCCCGGGTTTCGAAGATCCCAAGTTTCCAAACCATGTCTATAAACTTTCAAAAGCTTTGTATGGTTTGAAACAAGCCCCGAGAGCGTGGTATGATCGTTTGAAAACCGTTCTTCTCTCCAAGGGTTTTAAAATGGGACGGGTTGATAGAACTTTGTTTCTCCTCAAGCAAGGCAATGACACCCTGTTAGTCCAGATTTACGTGGATGATATCATCTTTGGTGGCTCCTCTCACGCACTTGTTGCCAAGTTTGCAGATACTATGAGCAGGGAGTTTGAGATGAGTATGATGGGTGAGTTGACCTTCTTCCTCGGGTTGCAAATCAAGCAAACCCGAGACGGGACGTTCGTGCATCAAGGCAAGTACACGAAGGACATCCTGAAGAAGTTCGACATGGGCGAGGCCAAGCCTCTTACGACGCCCATGGCGACGACTGCTGCGATGGACGCGGACCAGGACGGAGAGGCTGTTGACCAGAAGGAGTACAGGAGCATGATCGGCTCGCTCCTGTACCTGACGGCAACGAGGCCGGACATACAATTTTCTGTGTGTCTATGCGCTCGCTTTCAGGCGTCCCCTCGGACTTCCCACAAGCAAGCAGTCAAGCGCATTATGAGGTACCTTTGATACACTCCTGAGTTCGGTCTTTGGTACTCTTCTTCTTCGACTCTTTCGCTTTGTGGTTACTCCGATGCGGATTTTGCCGGCTGTCGGCTTGAGCGCAAGTCTACTTCTGGGACTTATCAATTTCTTGGCTCTTCTCTGGTTTCGTGGTCTTCTCGCAAACAGTCGAACGTAGCCCAGTCTACTACATAAGCCGAGTATGTTGCCGCTGCTTCTTGTGCTTCACAGCTTTTATGGATGGTTGCTACATTGCGTGATTTCGGTCTAGATTTCAGTCGGGTCCCTTTGCTTTGTGACAACACTTCTGCCATTAGTGTAGCAAAGAACCCTGTTCTTCACTCCAAGACCAAACACATCGATGTTCGCTTTCACTTTCTTCGTGATCACTATGAGAAAGGCGACTTTGATCTTAGGCATGTAGACACCCATAATCAGGTTGCGAATATTTTCACCAAGCCTTTGGATCTCTCAACTTTTGCTAGGTTGAGAGGTGAGCTTGGTGTGTGTTTCCCCTTTTAGATGGGGGAAGCATTTTTGATGTACCATAGACTGACTTTCTGATCCCTTTTGTTTTTGGGTCTTGAGTCTTTCTGGTTTTGTTTTGGCTCCGTTTCTGACTTCATTCCTCATACATCTTGCATTTTCGAGCTTCATGCCTATATTCCTTAGAATGAATTTATGCTCTGATTAGTGATGATGTATGATGATGCTTGTAGCTTAGGCTCTTCTTGATCACTGATACATACTGTGAGCTAAGCTATTTTTCAGAATGATGAACATGTTTAATGATCTTAAAATTTGATATATGTTCACCATTGAGATTGGCAACTAGCATGTGTAGGATGTGTTGAAGTCACTTGAGCTATTTCATATATGCTAGGTTGCTATGTCTCTAGTTCTGAGTCTTTCACTTGCTTGGACTTTTCATATCTTGCTTAAAATGAACCAAGTGTTAGTGAATTGAAAAGATCGAGATGGGATTGCTTTGTCAGCACATCACGATATCGAGACTGTTTCTCATAGCACTTTGAGTTAAACTTGAGCCGTGTAGTGTAAGACCGAAACCGATGCTTTAAGCTTCTGATTGCATATGCATAGGCTTAGCACAGTTGAAAAGTTAGGCAATGACAAGCTTTCAACCTCTCGCAATCATATGCTGAATTTGAACTTGTGTTAATAACCGCTGCAAATTCTCCGATAAAATCTGAAAACACAAGTTTATGTTTCACTCTATAGCATGATGATTGAACTTTGCTAGGGGTAGTTCACCTTGTATACATGTTTAGCACTTGTTTGACTTCCTGTCTATACATGTTCAGTGCTATTTTGATGGTGAAACCCCTTTCTGAATGGCTTAAAACTGCTCACTAAGCTTCTGCATTCATATTGTGTATTCGGTGATCAGTTTGAGCCTTTGCTAGCACTTTTACATATTGCTTTGTAGTCGGATCAGCACCCTTTAGAGCATTCTTTCACTCTTTCGAGTATATACTTGAAGCTGCTAACATGCATTTTTGACTCATGTGCATTCGCTTTGACTCCGATAGGCATGACCTAGCTTCGTTTTACTTACTTGAGTCCTTTTCCCCTCTCTTTTGGTTGCAATTTGCCCCCAAGGGGGAGAATGTTTTCGGTGGTGTCAATTTGCAATTTATGCTTCACTTGCTGAGGGGGAGTTCTTTGAGTGAGGGGGAGTTTTTCTGCCTACTCTGAGTCGATTCAGCTAGTTGTGTCGAGCCTCTGTGCCTCTGTCTTGAGGGACTAGCTGATGTTTTGATGGTTCTTGATTGGTATCGGGCTTACTGCTGGTTGTGTTGAGCCTCTGTGCCTCTATCTTGAGGGACTAGCAGTAGCTGCTTCTTATGTAGTCTTCATTTGGTCTCGAGGTTTCAGCTAGTGGTGTTGAGCCCTTGCTGCCTCTTCTTGAGGACTAGCTTGTTTCTGACTTGGTTGCGTCGAGCCGTTGCCCATGTCTTTGGGAATCAAGTCTTGTGCTCTGATTTCGATCGAGTTTTGCTCTCTGATGAGTTGTTGCTCTGATCTTATGCTTGGTTGTGTCGAACCGTTGCCCATGTCTTTGGGGACCAAGTTTCGCTTATCTCGATTTGTTCTTCTTCGGCCTTTTCTCTGGCTTTTGGACATCTCGAGTGAGTTCTTCTCCTTCTATCTAATTCTGCTTTCTTTTTATTTTTGTTACGGTTACTATGAGTTGACGATGCACTCATCAAGGGGGAGATTGAGAACACAAGGTTGATATGTGCCCTTGTGGTTCCCTTCCTGAGTGATGAGTGATCGATCAACGGGCAACATGTCTCTTGGCTGTGTTGATGTGCAGGTGCGGAGCTCGGGCAGTGGTCGAAGGTGAGGTGAAGGTCAAGTAGGGACGTGCCGTGCCGACGGACCGGGAGCGGTGAAGGGCGGACGTGGAGCTTGGACCGACGGACCGGGAGACCTAAGGACCAGCTGTGGTAGCTGGCACGTGGCGTTGACAAGCAAGAGCACATGGGGATGTGCGGTGCATCAGCCGAGTCGGGAGGAAGGTGATGGCGTCGTGACACTTGGCGGGAGGCCGAGAAGGAAGGCGAATGCACTGTGCCCGGCGTGGAGGCTGGACATGCTCCGGCATCGGTGCTGGAACTCGGGGTGTGCAAACCACATCCCGTCTATGGCACGGGTTCGGTAGCTAAGCCTCTAAAACCTACCCTCGACGGTTTCCGAGTTTGGGCCTCAAAACTCGGGGTGGCCGGTTTCCGAGTTTGGGCCTCAAAACTCGGCGTGGACGGTTTCCAGGTTTGGGCCTCAAAACCTGGGCGCGCGGGTTTCTGAGTCTGGGCCACAAAACTCAGCCTGAGGACAGGTTTCCCGGTTTCAGCCTCAAAACCGGGGGGAAGCCCAGGTTTCCCGGTTTCGGCCTCAAAACCGAGGGGAGGTCCACAAAAAGGACGGTCGACGCGTGGCGGTGTGGAGAGGCTGGCGCGGCGGCACAACTATCCGCGAGGTAGGCGCGGCGGTCGGCAGGGCGACACGTGGCGGCATCCTGAGGCTTGCGTCGAGGCGAAGCTAAGGATGAGATGGGCGCGTGGCCGTCGGATCAGCGATCAGCAGAGTTGGACCGGGATACCCCTAGGGTTGGCCGCTTCGCTCTTGTATCTAGGAGTAGAAGGGGATTATTGTTTTAGGCTATAAATAAGAGAGACACCCCTCCTCTCTCTCTATCCTTGCAGTCATTTGTTCCTGAGCACTCTCTCTCTAGCCCCCGCTTAGGTTCTAATCATACCTCGCTGCAAGCGATCCGCAGAGACGGGAATCATACCTCTGTGTATTTGGATCTTTTGAGGAAACGAGACCGTATTCTCGTTGTCGCTTCGTGTGGAGCAATTTCGGCTGAAATCGAATCAATTCGCGTTTGTGTTCGTGTTCTTTGCGTTTTGCTTTTTCATCTCCCGGAGACTTGTCTCGTTCTCCCTCTCCGTGAGATGATTTTCGATTCCACTTGAATCAATTTGTTCTTGGTCGTGAGCCCCTTCCTTCTACCGAAGGAATTCTCTCCTAACCTCATGAATCCATAGATCGGGTTGATTTCGTGTTTGTTCTTCGTTCTCTCCCCTTTCCGGTGATCCTCGGATTTCTCTTGATAGGCTTGGTTTGGTGCGATGATTTCTTAGGATTAGCACCCAAACACGTAGAGGAACATCTGGGAGGAGTTTGATCAAAGTCCCTTTTGATTTGGTTGAGATCGAAGCGGATTTGGTTTTGAACCCGAGCAGTTTTGTGCTTCCTGGGTGTTGGCGGACAGTCCGCGCCTCTGACGGCGGACAGTCCGCGCATCGGGTCTCGGCCAGGTCAGTCGGGCGCAGACCCCTGACTGTTCACTGTAGAGTGAACGGCGGACAGTCCGCGGTACAAACCCGCGGACAGTCCGGGACCTATCCAGCAGACTTGCAGCACTGTTTGGTTTCTGCGTTTTTGCCGGCGGACAGTCCTGCTCCCAGTCGCGGACAGTCCGGGACTCAACGGCGGACAGTCCGGGATCCTGACCCCGGACAGTCCATGAATCTGCTGCTTGTGCAATTTTGCTCCGTGGCTTTGACAGTTGGTTTCGCTGTTTCTCCGGGGGTTCCGCTGTACCACTAGGACATCTCCTAGGGTATCCACCTACTCGTAGGTCGTGAACTCTTCGGTTGTTTCGAGTCTTAGCTTTTGGGGTGATTTTGTGGGACAAGGGCCATTCTATTCACGAGTTGAATTTGAGGCTCCCATTCACCCCCCCTCTGGTCGCTAATCCGGTCCTTCACCAAGCCAAGTTGTGACCGGTAGCGAGCGATTCACCGGGCCGGAGTGGCGAAGAATCACCTCGTAGTGAGCACTTGATCCTTGCACGGATCAAGGGGGAGCGATACCCTTGCGCGGGTGCTCCAACGAGGGCTAGGGGGGGTGTGCCGACACCTCGATACCTCGACAAAAAGATCGTCGTGTCATCTCTACTCTCTTTACTTACTCATTTACATTTGAGCAATTCAATTCTGCAATTTACTTATTGTCCATCTATATTTGAATTGCCATGGTAGAGTAGAAATGTCGTAGTGTTGATCTTTTGTGCGGTTGATTCTAGAGAAACACACTTCTAGGCACTAGGGGGTTAATTGGGCTTGTTAGGATTTTATTATTGCGAAAAGTTTTAGAAAAACCCAATTCACCCCCCCTCTTGGGCATCTTGATCCTTTCAATTGGTATCAGAGCCTCGTGCTCTCAATTTAGGCTTAACCGCTTAGAGTTAAGATGTCCGAAGGTGATGAACCACCTCCCATGTTTGAGGGAGACGACTTTCCATATTGGAAAATCCGTATGGAATCGTACCTAGAAGCGGTTGATGTAAATGCCGCGAAGCCGCGATCACCGGTTTTGCCAAGCCCAAGGAGGGCACAAGCCTTACTCCTAATGAGGAGGAAAATGAGAAATGGAATGCAAAAGCCAAAAACATCCTTTTTAGAGGCATTTGCAAGGATGTGTTTAACCACGTCCGGAACCACAAAAATGCCCTTGATCTATGGGAAAACATTTGTGCGCTCCATGAGGGAACCAAGAGTGAGCGTGAGGAGCGCTATCATTTAGTTATGCAAAAACTTCATTCATTTGATATGCATGCTAATGAAAATGCAAATGAAATGTACTCATGCTTGAATGTTCTTGTAGAAGAACTCAATGGACTTGGCCTCACACAAATGCAACCATCCGATGTTGTGAGGAAGATTCTTTGTGTACTTCCAATTGAGAAGTATGGACACATTGTGACCGTGCTACATCAAAGTGATCTTTCCACCGCTACACCAACTCAAATCTTAGGAAAGATCAATGCGCATGAGATGTACATGCACATCACACCAAGTGGTGGCTCCTCCACCGACAAGAAGAAGGACTTGGCCTTCAAAGCTAGCCATGACAAGAAGGGCAAGTCCAAGGCAATTGAGATGCATCATGAAAGCTCAAGTGATGAAGAAGATGACACTAACATTGCTCTCATGGTGAGAAGGACCACAAAGATGTTGAAGAAGCTTCACAAGAATGGAGTCAACTTTGACTCAAGAAAGAAGAAATTCTTCACAAGTAGCAAGAGAAGGCCAATCTCCGAAATGGATTGCTACAATTGCGGTGAACTTGGCCATCTTGCTCACCAATGCACCAAGCCCAAGAAAGACAACTACAAGAACAAGAACAAGGGCAAGAAATATGACTCATCAAGCGAAGATGAGAAGAAGAGTGAGAAGCCCTACAAGAAGGATGGCAAGAAGAAGAAGCAATACCACAAGAAAGGTGGCAAAGCTTGCATTGTTCGTGATTGGCTCACCGACATTGACTCCTCCGGTGGTTCATCCAATGAAGATAGTGATGATGAGAAGGAAAAGGTGGCCACTCTAGTGATTGGGACTTTCACTCCACCACCACCACCATCGCCATCATCCACTACACACCTATGCCTCATGGGCAAGGGTGACCGAAAGGTACAAAGTGATGATGACTCTAGTGATGATGAGAGTGATGGAAAATTCAAAGCTCCCTCTTACGATGAACTCGTTGATTTGCTAAACAACTATTCCAGAATCATAAGAAAGACTAGAGCTAAAAATGAGAAGCTTGTTGATGAAAATGAATCTCTTGTTGAAAAGTATGATCATGCTATACATGCTAGTAATGAGCAACAAAATGAACTTGCCACTATGTCATCATCTATCAAGGAGCTCAAGTCTTCTAACAAAGAGCTCAAAGCTAAAAATGAAAAATTTGATAAGATGTATAGTACCCTTAACTCTAGCTATGCCTTGCTTAAGGAACAATATACTCAAGTTAAGGTAGATCATGATACACTTGTTGTAGCTTATGATATACTTTCTAATGAGAGACATGATGCCCCTAACCTTGTTGTTAAGTGTGACATAAAAACATCTTGTGAGGACTTGGTTAGTGAGCATGATGAGCAAAGAGCTAGTGGCAAGGGCAAGAAAGTGGTTGTGGCCGATCACTATGATGACTATGTCAAGATCAAGAATGAGAATGCTAAGCTCAAGATTGATCTCGAGAAGCTATCAACCACCAAGCAAGTTGTTATCCAAACTCATGATGATGACTATAGCATGACACTTGAGCTAGACATGCTAAAAGAAGAAAACAAGAGATTGAAGATGGAGAGGGATTACAAGTTGACACCATCCCAATTGGAACTCCAACAAGAGAATGACAAGCTCAAGAAAGAGAAGGAGCACCTTACCACCGGGTTGAATAAATTCACCAAGGGTTAATGTCTTCAAAGTGAGCTACTCATGAACACTGTGATGAAGACAAATAGAAATGATATTGACTTTCTTGAAGAGAAGATGAAGCAACGCAAGAGCATCACAAAGCCAAAGAAGAAGAAGATAGGGAGATGCTATGAGTGTGGAAAAGAAGGACACTTTGCTCACAATTGTGAGGAGCCAAAACCCACACCTTTGCCCAAGCATGCTAGGCCCTTTGCTTTTAATGCTCACTACATGCTTAGACAAGACTCTAGTGGCAAGATGAAAGTTATGTTCATGGGGCCTCCAAACAAGAATAGGCCAAAGCAAATTTGGGTTGCTAAGACTCTAGTAGAGAAGGTTAAGGGGCCTCAACAAGTTTGGGTCCCTAAAGCTCAAACTTGATTTCTTGTTTGTGTAGGTGAACTACAAGACCGGTGGATCTCATTGGGTGATTGATAGTGGTTGCACACAACATATGACCGGTGATCCCCGAATGTTCACCTCACTAGAAGAGAATGTCAATGACCAAGAAAAGATTACATTTGGTGACAACTCTAAGGGCAATGTGAAGGGATTGGGCAAAGTGGCAATATCAAATGATCATACCATCTCAAATGTGCTTCTAGTTGCCTCATTGAGCTTCAACTTGCTATCCGTTGGGCAACTATGTGATCTTGGCTTTCAATGTTTGTTCACCGACAAAGAAGTGGTTGTGACCAAGAAAGATGATACACAAGTGATATTCAAAGGCTTTAGGTACAACAATCTCTATCTAGTTGATTTCTCCTCCGAAGATGCCAACTTGAAGACATGTTTGTTCACTAAGCAATCTCTTGGTTGGCTATTGTTGACACCTCGGGTGGCATGCAGAAGAAACCGCAAGCGCACGGCTGTCAGTTGTAGCTTTTCACCTCAGTGTATTCCGGGGTATCGAATCCACGAGGAACGTGAAGTGATTTTGAGAAAACTAGGGGGATAAGGATATCTAGGATAGATGAAGGGGAACGAGCACTATCTACTGGGGTAGATCCTAGTTCTATTAGACTTCTAGTGATTTAAGTTCTTCACTAGTGTACTGTGGGCGTACTAGCCTTTACCACTGACTTAGGTTGAACGCTAGCACAACGAGCCCTACTGTTAAACTAGACCAACTACATGGTGGAATTCAAGGCGCACAGGGCTGTCACCAACTGCTTGCTACCACAGCTATCCGGGGGCCTGGCCGTATTCACTGGCAATATATAGCCTAAGTACCACACTTAATCTATATATTACTACTAATAGCCTGTACTAGAACTAGAGCACTTGAAACTAATATCAAGCAATGAAACGAGCACACAAGTACTAAAAATAAATACTTGAAGATAAAATAAATACTAAGTTACCAAAGTTGAAGCGCAGAGAAGAGAGAAGCAGAGGTCTCCGACAACTCCGGAACTCTCTAGACTTCTACTCTTCTCCTCTCCAGCTCCTCTTCTAGTGAGGCACTCACACTCTCTCTAATCTCTCTAGCATAGCAAGTGTGCTAATCTAACCAAATGGTGAAGACTGATGTGAGGCTCCCCGAATGAGAACTCTAGGGGCCTATTTATAGTGCTAGGAAGCTAGGGGGGTACTTATAGAGTGAAGGGGAGGTCGGTTAGGGTTTAGGGGGTGGCGCCCGCCACCCCTCTGCCGTCCATTGCAACCGCCATTCATCCAACGGTCTTCACTTGCTCCCCTAAGTCGGTTTGAGGGTCGGTTAGGGTTTTAGACAGGGATTTCCACGTGTCCAAAGCCCACTATCCAGGTGATACTCCTCTTAGCCCTTGGATCAAACCGTCTTAGTGTGCAATGGCCAGGATTTGAGCTTGAGGTGACTCCCACGGATCAATGACGTGGCCTGGGCCACTTTGGGCAAGATGGACCTGGCGGCCGCCACCCTACTCAGGCCCAAATGGACCAGAGTGGCTTGGCCTTGCTCCTGGTACACTTGTTTGGCCCAAATTCCATCATTTCCTGCATTAAGATAAGAAACTATGCACATGTGGAAATAGGTTAGTTATAAACCAAATCTTCTACTTTTTATGTTATTTTACCTTGGTTTTGGGTGAAATGTTGATGGTGAAATGATGCTTTAAGCACCATCAACAAGCTCCCCCACACTAACCTCTTGCTCGTCCCGAGCAAGCATGGACTTTAAGAATTGCAACAATTTATTGAACTAAGTATTCACACAAGATGTTCAACTACCTGTACTCATGTTAGTAACCTTTCCAAGTGGCTAATAAATCATACCTATGGCGGTTGAAAGATAGAATAGCTTGCAAATAAGAGAAACACACTTTCCTCTTTTACATACCTTGGGGTTTCATGATATTTTCAAAAAGAAAATCATGGTTCATTGAATCTCTCTTTAAATCTCAAGGCACTCATGGTGTATATCCTTACTTTATGGCAAAAGAAATGCCAGAGTCCATCCTATGGTTTATGTGGAGTTTATAGGGAAAGGAAAGAGTGTAAGGCACTTCTATCTCTCTTTTATTGCTAAGTCAAGTTTAGGATCACCGGAGAGTATAGTCATGCAATAGCCAAGGTATAAGGTGGACTAACTCAACTCCTTTGTTCTTTTTGAATCTCTTCTCTTACCAAGGATCATGGTTATATGCATCTTTTTTTTTACTTGGACACTTGTCCTTTTTAGAGCATTTGCTCCTTTTTTTTGAATACTTGGACACTTGTCCTTTTTAGAGCATTTGCTCTTTTTTTTAGATACTATATAGCCATGTCCTTTGAAGGAACGAGAAAATTTATTCAATTCTTTTAGAACAAAATTTTGGAGGAGAACTACATGAGTATACTCTCAGTGTGAGAGTTGTCTCAAAAAGGCATGGTTTGCCTTGGCTTTTAGAGCATGACTAAACTCTTCTACCTAGATCAACTATTCTTGACAAGGCTCAAAGATTGATTTAGAAGGCTTTATGGGCCGTTCTCCTATACTCTAATATTTTGGCTTTGGTAGGTGGATAGGAAAGAAAGATCATGAACCATGGTAATTTTGGTTTTCAAAATAAAAAACTCCCAAGGTTGTAGCAGAGTACTAATGCAATTTCAGTTACTACTTCTATATCTTATCAAGAAACAACCTAGGTTGATTTCCCTATCAAAATGAGTAGGCTACTACACATGAATAAAAGGTAGAAAAACATGTCGTGTAAACACTCAATTCAAAAGAAATTGTTTCAGCATTTTTATTTCCTAGTTGCATTTTTAGTTCAAACCGAGACATCAAGTGATCCAAATTGTACAGAATTTAAAACACAGGTTTAGGGGTTCACCGGGGGTGTTTTGGTGCGGAGTGGCCTAGCGGCCGCCAGTAATTGGTGGCGGCCGCCAAGGGCTTTGGCCCAAACGGCTTGCAAACATCGTGGTAGCTACCTTGCTAAGAACAGGTTACTGCTTTGAACATTTTAGCATGTTTTACAGAGGGGATTTCCCCCACACTAGAAGTTTTGGCACTTTTTATTTGAACAATCTTGATGAATGGAAAAAAATAAGGGTGTCTCTTTTTTTTTATTCATTATAAGAATTTCCTAAACAAATATTCTAAATTGAAATTTAAACAAACTAAAATTTAAATCAAGCAAACTAAAAATTAAACTTAATCTAACTAAGAACCTAACTAGACACCCTATACCTAATCTAATCTACTGAAGGAGTCTCGTAGAGATCCTCGAAGCCCATTTCTTTGAAGAGACGCTTGATCTTCGAGGTGCAGCCCTTGCGGAGGATGGTGAACTGATCCTCCAAGGCGCTCTTCTCCTTGCGCAGCTTCTTCACCTCGGCGGTGAGTTTTTTGAGGGTTAACCCCTCTTCACCACTGCTGTGTTCCATCTCACCGGGGACTCCTGCCGGCGATGGGTTGAGACGGCAGTGTACGGATGGCGTGGAGAGCGACCCATTGGAGTCATGAGTGCTCGCCTCGCGCTCACGCAGCACCTTCTCATAATGCCCATCGGGCATCCTCATGCCACACACCTCCAGTTTAGCCCTCTTAGGATTGGGGCTGTAACTATGGGTGCGGCTATCCGAGCCAAAGCTGACCCGGGATTTCATCCTTGATGGAGTGGGCGTCTCATCGCCCCTGGTCTTGACGGCCGGAGACTTCCTTGGGGTGATCTCCCCCGTGGTCGGCCTGGTGGGCGTCCTCAACTTCTTCCCGGGTGGCGTCACCGGAGGAGGATGAAGACGGCGCGGAGGCGAGGCCAGGGGGCGCTTCACCACTGGCGGCCGCCCAGCAGGGGTGGCGCCCGCCACTGGAGTGGTGGCTGGTGCCTTCCCTGCACCCTCCGGTGGTGTCTCCTCGACATACGTTTCGTCAGGCAGCACCATCGCTAAAGGAGGTACGTCAAGCACCTCCATGTTGTCGTCGATCAATGATCGGATGATGGCTTCGGTGGAGGACGAGACGGATCCTTGAGGGTTGTAGGACACAGATTTCCGTGGGGGATGACATGGTTTTGGAGGAGGTTTGGCTAGACTTCATGGGTGGATGGAGGAAGAGGAAGGGGTTCTCCTTTTAAGAAGGGGGAAGAAGTGGAGGGATAGGCCTTAGATGAACTAACCCTCCCTCATCTTTTCCTTCTTTCACTCTCCCGAGCTCGGGATTGGTTGCCACGTGGAGGGGGGCCTCTAAACCGCCGCCTAGCGTGGCGGGCGCCAGGGTTTGGTGGCGGCCGCCAGTTGAGAGTGGCGGCCGCCACTCCTCCTTCGCCGGACATCGAGCGGGAGAAGGTAAGCCTCCTAAAATTCAAAGTCCCGAGGTCGAAATGGCTTGGTTGGGCCTAAGGAGGCCTTTCTCAGGGTTTTGGATGGACTAGGTGCATGAAATGGACAAAGGATAAACTGGGTCCATCTATTAATGGTCATGGGCTTGAGCTACTTCAAAATCAATTATATCAATTTCGTTTAGCTCATTTTTATCAAAGTCATAGAACATTTTTAATCTTTGTCCATTGACTTTGAAGATTTGCCCATCGTCACTTTCTAATGTGATGGCTCCATGGGACGAGGTTGCAACAACCTTGAAAGGTCCTTCCCATTTGCTACGGAGTTTACCATGTCTGAAAAGTCGAACACGGGAGTTAAAGAGTAAAACTTTATCTCCTACTTCGAACTCTTTCTTTTTGATCCGTTTATCGTGCCATCTCTTAGTCCTCTCTTTATAGAGTTTGGCACTATGATAGGCTTTCTCTCGCCATTCTTCTAGTTCGGAAATTTGCATCTTCCTATTTTGGCCAGCTTGGTCCAGGTCCATGTTCCATTTCTTAATGGCCCAATGAGCTTTGAACTCAAGCTCAACAGGAAGATGACAAGTTTTCCCATAAACTATTTGGTATGGGGACATTCCAATTGGGGTCTTATAGGCGGTCCGATAAGCCCACAGAGCTTCGGGTAACTTATGTTTCCATCCCTTTCCCATTTCTTCTACTGTCTTTTGCAAGATATTCTTTATTTGTTTATTGGACATTTCGGCCTGTCCACTTGTCTGGGGGTGGTATGCAGTGGCTACATTATGTTGGACTCCTTGACTAGCTAAGTAATGTCGGAAGCTCTTATCTATGAAATGAGGGCCTCCGTCACTAATGACTAGTCTAGGAACTCCAAAATGAGGAAAGATATTTTCTTTGAACATTTTCTTCGAATGTTTAGCATCTGCCGCTCGACTGGGTATGGCTTCTACCCATTTCGAGACATAATCCACAGCCACAAGAATGTACTCGGCGTCATAGGATTTAGGAAAGGGGCCCATGAAATCTATACCCCAAACATCGAACAACTCAACTTGGAGATTGTTCACGAGAGGCATAGCATCTCGAGCACTAATGTTACCATGCTTTTGGCAAGGAGGACAACGTCTCACATAATTCTTTGTGTCCTCGTACATGGATGGCCAATAAAAACCACTTTGCCATATTTTAGCATGTGTCCGAAAAGCTCCATAGTGTCCTCCATATTCGGTGGAGTGACATCTATCTATGATTTTTGTTGCTTCTTCTATGGGGACACATTTTCTCAAGAGTCCATCTACACAGACCTTATAGAGATATGGTTCATCCTATAGGTGCGTTCTGCTTTGATATAGCAGTTTCTTTTTATTCTCCCCCGGCGGGACATAGCTGGCGACTATAAAATTCACGATGTTTGCATACCAAGGGTTGGTATACGTGACTTTTAAAAGGGTATCATCACGAAGAAAGTCATTTATTGGGAGATTGTCCGAATTATTGACTTGTAGTCTAGACAAGTGATCAGCTACTGAATTCTCTACTCCTTTCTTGTCTCTTTTTTCCAGGTCAAATTCTTGAAGGAGAAGGATCCAGCGGATCAACCTTGGCTTAGCATCTTTCTTAGTGAAGAGATATTTCAGAGCAGAGTGATCGGTATAAATGATCACCTTAGCTCCCACTAAGTAAGATCTAAACTTGTCTATGTCAAAGACTATGGCCAAAAGTTCCTTTTCTGTGGTTGCATAGTTTAGCTGGGGGCCAGTCAGGGTCTTACTAGCATAAGAAATAGCATAATGCTTCTTATCTTTAGTTTGACCAAGGACGGCTCCCACAACATAATCACTAGCATCACACATGATTTCGAACGGCAAATTCCAATCCGGGGGTTGGATGATTGGTGCAGAAGTTAGAGCCTTTTTCAAAATATTGAAAGCTTGTAGACAATCCTCGTCAAATTTGAACGGGACGTCTTTTGCTAAGAGGCTTGTTAAGGGTCTAGCGATTTGTGAGAAATCCTTAATAAACCTTCTATAAAAGCCGGCATGGCCCAAGAAACTTCGGATTCCTTTCACATTAGTGGGTGGTGGCAATTGTTCAATTACATCGATTTTGGCTTTATCCACTTCTATCCCACGTTCTGAAATTCAATGGCCTAGGACAATTCCTTCCCGCACCATGAAGTGACACTTTTCCCAGTTAAGAACTAGGTCCTTCTCTTCACAGCGTTGGAGGACTTTGTCTAAATTGGCTAGGCAATCGTCAAAGGTTTTCCCATAGACCGAAAAGTCGTCCATGAATACCTCCATGATTTGTTCAATCATGTCAGAAAAGATGGACATCATACACCGTTGGAAAGATGCCGGCGCATTGCAAAGTCCAAAGGACATGCGTCTATAGGCATAAGTTCCATACGGGCATGTGAAAGTGGTCTTACTTTGGTCATCTGGATGGATTGGAATTTGGTGGTAACCAGAATATCCATCCAGGAAGCAAAAGAAGGAATGGTTTGCCAATCTCTCTAGCATCTCATCTATAAAAGGGAGTGGGAAATGATCTTTCTTTGTGGCTTTATTCAGCTTCCTATAGTCTATACACATCCTCCATCTAGTGACAGTGCGTTGAGGGATTAACTCATTTTTCTCATTCTTAACGACTGTCATGCCTCCTTTCTTTGGAACTACTTGCACGGGACTTACCCATTCACTATAAGGAACTGGATAAATAATTCCCGCGTGCAAGAGTTTCAGAACCTCCTTTTTCACGACTTCACGCATAGCGTTATTGAGTCGTCTTTGGGGCTCTCTTGAAGGGGGTATCTCAGGATCGAGAGGGATACGATGGGTGCAGAGATTTGGACTAATTCCCTTCAAATCTTGAAGTGAATAGCCAAAGACAGATCGGGGTTTTTCTAAGACAAGGGTCAACCTATGGACTTCCTCTTCCGATAGCTTACTGCTAATGATTACGGGAGTCTCGGGGTCATTGTTTAGAAAAATGTATCTTAGGCCTTCAGGCAGAGGTTTTAGCTCTATGGAACGTCGAGATGGCTTTTCCGATTCGTCTAAGCGAAACGGTTCATCTGTCTCGGCTTCTTCTTCGACAAAGATCTCAGAATCTTTTTCAAAATCAGGCTGAGCCAACTCATAAAGGGTAGAGGTTCTAGCTTGATCGAGAATATTTGGTTCTGGTGGTTGTTCGGCAATAGAATTTAATGCACGAACGAAAGGTACTGAGTACTCTTTTCCACAGATTTGAGCATTGAAGTGCTCTTGACATGGTCCTTGTAAGGCAAGTATGGACCAAGGTTGTCCTAAGAAGACGTCAAAAAGGACTATATCAAAAATGTAGAAATCTAAGACCATGTCCGCTCCATCTACTTGGATGGGGACCATCTTTAGGATTCCTTCACTTTCCAAGATGTCACCATTTGGGTCTCTTAAACACCGTTTAGTTGGTTGTCATTGGAGGTCGGGGAATGTTCTGGATACATAATTACTAGCAAGAACATTAATTCCCACGACAGGGTCGTAAAAGGCAAAGGCTCTTTCTCCCCTAATTCGACAATTTATTATGCTAGGTATATTATCTATGCGAGGCATGTTTTCTGTTACTTCGGCTTCCATAGTCCATTCATGACTCATGACAGCTGAAAGTTCCAAAAGACGCTCTCGGCTATAGATTCCATCAAAAGACTTAGGAAGTGGTTTGTCGGATGGGAGAGCTTGAACAGAGTAGTTCATAGCATTTCCGTAATCCTCAAACACATCATCCTCTATCTCGCCCAAAAATTCCGGAATAATTTCTTCCCCAGATGTGGACGGAATAGGCTCCGCTAAGTCCAGCGAGCTAGACTCGGGCTCTTCTTGTTGTTCTACGGTCGAAACTTGAGTTTCTACGACTTCTTCGTCAGGGATTTCATCGGAAACTCCAGTATAAGGAGTATTCTCAAGAATTCTATCAAGAACCTCCTTTCCACCTCGTGGAGAAAGATGAAGAAACGCTCCACCTGACGAATGATCAAGGTGAAGGGCGCTCTCTTTCTGTAAACCGACATAAAAATGTTGAAGGAGTATTGGATCGGGTATGGCTAAATCGGGTCCTGAATTGATTAAATCAATAAAACGGGCCCAAGCCTCCGCTAATGTCTCCTTATCATTTTGTCTAAAGGTCAACACTTCTACTCGTAGTTGTACCACTCGGTGGACAGGGAAATACGTTAAGATAAACTTGGTTCGTAAAGTTCCCTAGTCTCCTCTGGCACTTTCCACGGTTCGAGCATGCCATGTTTTAGCTGCTCCCGTCAAAGTGAACGGAAACAGCTTCCACTTGACAGTGTGAGGTGAAATGCCCGAAATGTTCAAACATGCACAGACTTGCTCAAACTCACGTAGATGTGTGTAGGGATTTTCTGATCCCGTAAATATGCTCTCCTGAACTTTGTTAATAAAGTCAGGGCACAATTCATAACTATTGGCATATATAGGTTGTGATGATGAATGTGGCTCTAATCGCGAACTCTTAGGAGCTGCGAATTGGAAGATAGATTGGTTCTCCATACGGAGAGGGTAAAGATGATCCTAACTCTAGTTTCAAAAATCAGCTACCGTTCCCTGGCAACGGCGCTAGAAAAGCTTGTTGACACCTCGGGTGGCACGCAGAAGAAACCGCAAGCGCATGGCTGTCAGTTGTAGCTTTTCACCTCAGAGTATTCCGGGGTATCGAATCCATGAGGAACACGAAGTGATTTTGAGAAAACTAGGGGGATAAGGATATCTAGGATAGATGAAGGGGAACGGGCACTATCTACTAGGGTAGATCCTAGTTCTATTAGACTTCTAGTGATTTAAGTTCTTCACTAGTGTACTGTGGGCGTACAGCCTTTACCACTGACTTAGGTTGAACGCTAGCACAATGAGCCCTACTGTTAAACTAGACCAACTACGTGGTGGAATTCAAGGCGCACAGGGCTGTCACCACCTGCTTGCTACCACAACTATCCGGGGGCCTAGCCGTATTCACTGGCAATATATAGCCTAAGTACCACACTTAATCTATATATTACTACTACTAGCCCTGTACTAGAACTAGAGCACTTGAAACTAATATCAAGCAATGAAACAAGCACACAAGTACTGAAAATAAATACTTGAAGATAAAATAAATACTAAGTTACCAAAGTTGAAGCGCAGAGCAGAGAGAAGCAGAGGTCTCCGACAACTTCGGAACTCTCCAGACTTCTACTCTTCTCCTCTCCAGCTCCTCTTCTAGTGAGGCACTCACACTCTCTCTAATCTCTCTAGCATAGTAAGTGTGCTAATCTAACCAAATGGTGAAGACTGATGTGAGGCTCCCCGAATGAGAACTCTAGGGGCCTATTTATAGTGCTAGGAAGCTAGGGGGGTGCTTATAGAGTGAAGGGGAGGTCGGTTAGGGTTTAGGGGGTGGCGCCCGCCACTAAACCCTGGCGCCCGCCACCCCTCTGCCGTCCATTGCAACCGCCATTCATCCAACGGTCTTCACTTGCCCCCCTAAGTCGGTTTGAGGGTCGGTTAGGGTTTTAGACAGGGATTTCCACGTGTCCAAAGCCCACTATCCAGGTGATACTCCTCTTAGCCCTTGGATCAAACCGTCTTAGTGTGCAATGGCCAAGATTTGAGCTTGAGGTGACTCCCACGGATCAATGACGTGGCCTGGGCCACTTTGGGCAAGATGGACCTGGCGGCCGCCACCCTACTCAGGCCCAAATGGGCCAGAGTGGCTTGGCCTTGCTCCTAGTACACTTGTTTGGCCCAAATTCCATCATTTCCTGCATTAAGATAAGAAACTATGCACATGTGGAAATAGGTTAGTTATAAACCAAATCTTCTACTTTTTATGTTATTTTACCTTGGTTTTGGGTGAAATGTTGATGGTGAAATGATGCTTTAAGCACCATCAACAGCTATGGCATAGAAGATTGGCACATGTTGGAATGAACACTCTCAACAAGCTATTGAAGAAGGATTTGATTAGGGGCTTGAAGGATGTCAAATTTGAGAAGGACAAATTGTGTAGTGCATGTCAAGCCGGCAAGCAAGTTGCAAACACCCATCCAACCAAAGCCTTTGTATCAACATCAAGAGAGTTAGAGCTACTTCACATGGATCTTTTGGGGCCAACAACATATGCTAGCTTGGGTGGAAATCTCTATTGTCTAGTGATTGTTGATGACTATTCTAGATACACTTGGGTATTCTTTCTTCATGATAAATACAAAGCAGCCCCTTCATTCAAGAAGTTTGCCAAGAGAGCCCCAAATGAATTTGACTTGAAGATCAAGAAGATTAGAAGTGACAATGGAAAGGAATTTGACAACACCCATATTGAGCAATATTGTGATGAAGTTGGGATCAAGCATGAAGTCTCCGCAACCTACACACCACAACAAAATGGGGTAGTTGAGAGGAAGAACCGGACACTAATCACCCTAGAAAGAACAATGTTAGATGAGTACTCTACACCGGAAAGATTTTGGGCGGAAGCAATCAACACCGCTTGCTATGCATCAAATCGGTTGTTTCCCCATCGTCTCCTTGGAAAGACCCCCTATGAGCTACTCAACAACAAGAAGCCGGATGTATCATTCTTTAGAGTGTTTGGGTGCAAATGCTACATCTACAAGAAGCGCCAACACCTAGGGAAGTTTCAACGCTGATGTGATATTGGTTTTCTTGTTGGTTGAATTGATGGATATATCTCTAACTTCATACTCATCTCGGTAACAAGTGCCTAACCCTTGCTAGCTAGCCACTTGACTTGTGTAGTCTCTAGTAGTTCACAAATATGTGTATGCTTGTGAATTATTAGGAGTGGCTAGAGTACTTTGAGTTCAAATGAATCATCTTCCATATGATGCTTTTAATGGCTCTCTAGTAGAGCAAGATCTTATTCATGTTGTAGGTAATGAGGAACCACCTTTTGAGACAATCAAGAAAATGCCCATTAGTGATATAAGACCACAAGAAGTTCTGGGTACAAAGATAGGGGATCCTCAAGCTACTATTGCACCAAATTCCGCTGTCATCTTTGATATGGTAGTGCCATGCCTCAGAGCGGCAGTGCCGCCCCTATGCAGACAGTAGTGGTTGAGATAAGTCCAAGCCATGGATGAACTCTACAACATGATGATAAGCAAAGTGAAGATGAAGAAGCCACCTCATCCATTATGTTTCAAGAAGGGTGGTAACAACTAAATGTCAAGTACAATTTATTTCAAATTAAGCTCCTTTGTGTCTTGTGTAGCCACTTAGGAAAAAGAAGCAGTTGGAGATATTTATTGGTTGTTGGTGATGAAGAAAATCATGCTTGAAATTAAATTGATCATCCACTCCAAGCAAGATACATGGCTTAGGTTTCCTTTGTGGACTTCAAACCAAGAATGTCAAGAAATACAAGATGAAAGAATCAAGCTCAAGTAGAGGCACTTATCTCTCACAATTCAAGAACTCTCTACTTGATGGAATCTTGTCATGTGGTAGATTGGCAAATTCTCATTCTCATCTTATGGTCATCTACATGCTTAAATGGTTGTGAGTATTTCTTGGCATATTTCAATTTGAATATTCTATTATTGCCATGACCTAGACATAGAGTGAAACCTCAAGTTCTTAAATGAATAAAGTGCTATGTGAGAAATTCAATACTTAGAGCACTTATCAAAAAGGGAATTTACTCTATGACTAGTTTTGTGAGACTAACCTTTCTCTCTAAGTGATATGTGTAGTCTCACTAGATAAATGAGAATGTGTTTCTCAAATAGAGTATGCTATCATATGAAGGGCATCAATCCAAAACTATGTGATGTGTTCTCTCTCTAGTTAATTTTGGGTTGATTCGTCTATGTTAGCCACTCACCATAATATGGCTTAAATCTACTCTTTGAACTTAATTGACCAACCATGCACATTCACATTTCCATTCCACTCAAAAAGGTGTGCATGAGAGATCAAGGGAGATTTAATCTATGTTATGAGGTTTCTCTATTTAGTGATCCATTTGCCTTCCACACATATAAAGGGTTGCTAAATGAGAAACTAGTGCTTGTGCTACTAATACCTCTTGTGTTGAGCTCATTTACAGAAAAATTAATGAGAAGAAGTTGTGCTTATTTAGTTGGATAAATCACTAAGCCTAAAGGTTACTCTTCACCTAAAGTAAGATGAGGTTACTAGAGGCCAAAGAGATCAAAATCTGAGTTTGAATTGTCAAATCAAGTTTGAGGGTGAAATTGATGAGCTATAATGGAGGAATTCACAAGACTACAAGCATTAATAAGAGGACTGAATGGTAATAACATCTTGTGAGTACTCTCAATCAAAATCACCTCAAGATTGGACAAGAAGAAGAGAAAAGTTGTAAAGTGTCAAATCTGTCCAAAAAATTTAGAAATCTGAGTTGACTGCCTTCAAGCATGGATTTGGAATTTCAAACACCGATGAAATGGCCTGGAACTTTGTGAGCATGATATACACATATAGTACTCGTTGTTGTACAGTTGGCATGCAGTTTGGTTTTGATGAAAATCAGTTTTGAGTTGAATTCTGTCAGCCTCAGCATTGCAGTTTCAGACTTGAGCAATTCTGGTAGAAAATAGATTTGACTGATCAAATGGAGTCCAAATGGGCTAAATTTTTTACAGTAGTTAGAGGACTCATACATGCATATCTCTATCAAATTTCATACTTATTGGATCAGCAGTTTGAGAGATATGAATTTTTCATCAAGGAGGAAAGAATCTGAAAACTCACTGTATGGAGTAGGATTGCATTGCAACAACAAGACTAAGTTTGGCTCTCAAGTTGTCATCAAGAATCAGTAAAATGAGAAGCATCAGTTTGGTCCAAAGGAGCTGCAATGAAAGAGCACACACATCAAGGGTTCAAAAGGAGTTGCAATCAAATTACATGCAGCAACAAGTGTTTACAACCTATTGCAACTAGCTGAAATCAATTGCAAGCAACTAGAACCAGCTGAAAGGGAATTGAGTGCAAGCAGCTTGAAGGAGTTCCAGTCAGTTGTAATATAGTGTAAACTTCTCCCTTGACCCCAGGATCATTGATATGCATGAGTGTACTTTGTGTACTCTTGTATGCACAAATTGAGGGGGAGTTTACTCTATATCTTGTGGGACAGATGGCTTCTCTCAAGTTCAAGTTGTGCAGTTCCACACATTGCAAGGATGGATGTTCCTTCAGATTCACATTAGGTACTTCACAGTTCCCATGGAGGTCTTGGTCTTTATAAACCAAGTTCTCCCGGCTTAGTGTCGAATGCCCCAATCCTTAGTGGAACATGATTCTAATGAGTTGGAGAAAATAACTGAAGGGTGGACTCTCATTGTCAAATTCTCTACTCTAAAGCTCATCAAGTGCACATGATCCATCCTATTGATCAACCAAGACCTTGTCAATAAAGAGTGGTAACTCCTAGTTCACAATTTGCAAATTTCATGAATTTTACCATTTGCTCTCTATGTGAGTTGCTTTAGGTAAAGAAAGAACTAGGAACTTAATTTGGATCTTGGATGAGCACCAAAGCTCTAATTCATCACATTTCATCAAAAGAGAACTATGGCCATCCAAATCATTGTCTTACTTATATGATGGAATGTCAATCAAAATTTATGTGGTGATCTACCTGCCTTAGTGGTTGTATGTTTCCTTTGGCATAATTTCAATTGTTGCAAATTTGGTGTGCCTTGACCAAGATATAGGATGAACTCCTCTAGACTCTTAAACCGATCCAAGTGCATTTCATAAGTAATTCGAGTACTTGATGCACATATTAAGGGGGAGTCTATTCTATGTCTTGTGTCTTTTGAGACTAACCTTTTCTTCTAAGTGAACTTGTGTAGTCTCTTGGTGAGAATGAGTTTCTCATGGGTATGCTACATAGCCAAATCAATCCAAAACAGTAATGTTATCTCTCATATTCATTTGGATTGCAATTTTAACTCTTATGTAGCTACTCTCCATAATATAGCTTAAATTCCCTTATTTGGACTTAATTGACCAAAAGTGCATATTTTTTGCTTTCCACATACATATGTATGCATTATCAAATAAGAGGGATTTAGTCTATGTTATGAGGTTTTGCAATTAGTGATCCACATGCCTTACACATTCAAATGGTCACTAGTTGTCAAACTGTAGCTTCTGCAATTTAATGTTATCTCTTGTCTCTGTGAGCATTCCCTAGGTCGACATCTAGGTGATATTATGAGATACAAGTATCCATTCCAATTGGCATCAACTTGTGAAGAATCCTTCAATTGGTGTCAAAATTGTGAAGATCATATTTCAAGTGGTATTGGTGGATAATC
The DNA here is from genome assembly GCA_009763385.1 of Coix lacryma-jobi var. lacryma-jobi. Classification (NCBI taxonomy): domain Eukaryota; kingdom Viridiplantae; phylum Streptophyta; class Magnoliopsida; order Poales; family Poaceae; genus Coix; species Coix lacryma-jobi. The sequence continues at coordinate 57,911,347 of CM019827.1, forward strand.
TTTCAATTTGGTATATCAAGAAATATATCTTCAATGGGTATCTCAAAATGATGACAAGAGCTAGAAATGGACTCTCAACTGAAATCAAGCACAAGTTTGTGATATCTCCTTGAAGATGATGATGATCAAGAGAGATGGGCACAAATGAAATAATCTTGCATAAAGAAGTACTAGTCCCATCAAAGCACTAAATCGAACTATTGAAATCATCTTCATGGTGGAGATTGTGAGGCTTAGAACAAAGGTATATCGCTCTTTGAAAATTTGTATTACCTTTGTGCATCTAGGCCCTTACATGCTAGAATGTGCATGTGTATGCAATATTTTGAGTCACACCATGAGTTTGTTCTTATGGTGACGATTAGAGAATTCTTAGATATTTGGTTGATACCTCTTGTGGTGATGTCGTGAGTTTGTTTCATGTTAAATGTCATCTAAGTGAGGTATGAGCTAAATATGTTAACTTCTCAAGAATCTTGACTTACATTGTTGCATACTTTGTTTGCTAGAAAAATATAGGAGAGAAATCCTATATGCTAAACTTTTACCTACCTCTTGCCCTCACTTGTCTACCATCATTTCTTCCTTTTGGTGGAGAAATCCTTTTTGGAGATTAATGCCAAAGGGGGTGAAATTTTGGGGGAGAATGTAAGGGAAGAGAGATTGATATAAGGATGGAAAGGGGTAAAGGAGAGGCATATAAGATTTTTCAAAATTGTGTGGTGTGTGCAAGGATAGTTTAAATGGATAGATTAAATTGATGCTCTTGATAAGGACAATTTATGCTAGTGTGTGACATTCATGCCTTGAGTGGTGCTTGTATTCTCTAGTGTTGTTCAGGCAGGTGCGGCAGTACCGCTCTCTGTTGTGGCAGTGCCGCCCTCTGCTGGTCAACAATCTTTGAGTGCATGAACTGTCATAAGCATCACAGTTATCATGTTAACACCTTGCACCCCACGAATGCTAAGATATAGGAGAGTTTCCACACTTTCTCTTAAATATGTGCATTTGGCATTTGAGGCCAAAATTTGAAATTCCTTTCAATGCACAAATTTAGAGGGAGCTCACTATATCATAGGATTCAAAATCATAATGTTTATCAATCTCTTGTAAGCTTTAATTGTGTTGTCATCAATCACCAAAAGGGGGAGATTGTAAGTGCATCTAGCCCTTAGTGGGTTTTGGTGAATTGAGTGACAACATAATTAAAGGTTTAACAAGTTTGCTAAGTGTATCAAAGGTTCAACAAGAAAAGCAAACTTGATGGTATTCCACATAGTGTTGAAATGAAGGCCAAAATTGTGTATTGTTGTATTGGAAGATCATGGAAACAATCTTGTTCAAGCAAAAGACAACAATGCAAATAGAGTTGATGATATGGCTTCTATGTTGTGGGATATCATGGCATCATGAGAAAGCAAGCATATTTGGCAAATGACAAGTGAGACATGGATTGATGATTTTGGAATGGTTTCAACAATGGGTTGCTTTTCATGAGCAAGAAGAGTTTGATAGTGAACTAGCTTTGATCAAGGTTTAAGAATGAATCAAGAATGCATAAGTGAGTGAATGTTAAACAAAGGTCAAATGACAAGGACTTAACTAATATTGGATATGTGTCATCTCTACATTGGCTTGCTTGTATGGATAAATATTTGGAGAATCACTTTGCATTGATTTGATCAAGCTAGAAGTATGAAGATGGAGATTGAAGTGAGTGTAGAATGTCAAGCCAAAAAGGATAGGATATAAGGAATCGTGAATTGGCTTGACCATATTAATGATGATCCATATATGTCTCTATGTGAGTCAAACTAAAGCTTGATTGATATCAACATTTATATCTAAAAGATATTCAAGCAAGGATCACAATATTGAAGAAATGGTTTTTAATGGATGCTCAATATGATGTGACTTGAGTGTGTCTTGATAAGGTGAAGATAGCAAGGAAAGGGCTTCGAGGTACTAAGCGAAGGTGAAGGTCAAGGAGACCGAGGTACTATGGCTAGGGTGAAGAAGAGAGTACTTGCACTGAGTCGAGGTACTAGTCAAGCTATGAGGAGTCATATTATGTTAAGGATCAAATCATTAGTGGAAGTGACTTGAAGCCGTGGATTGAACTCATATGTGTGGAAATGGTTCAAGTCACATGCTCAAGGTGTGCTTGCTCAAAGAAAGGAGACAAAGATGATTGCAACCCCATTTGAAGTGATATCAAGAAGAAATGACATATGAAGACATTGAAGACTCAAGTAGTTAAAATGGTTATATTTTCTTTATCTTGAGTATAGTTATGTCGTACTATCAAGGGGGATGCAATACGAATCATAGGCAAGTCTCAAGTGCTCAAACTAACCGAACCCGAGTGCTAACATGAGAGAAAACACTTAGCACTGCACATGCACTTGTTGATCTTGGGCTTGTTCTTACAGGGTTGGCTAGACCTCGAAATAAGCTTTCTGAAATGTCCAAGATCACTAAAATCGGAGTTCGGAGTAAAACGTTATGGCGTTTTTTGTGAGGTCACCTGTGCTATCTCAGGGAGCTGCGGCAGTGCCGCTCTGTCGAGTGACAGTGCCGCTCTGTCGAGTGGCAGTGCCGGGCCTGTACAGCCAGTAACGACTAGTTTTTGACCTCTAACGGCTAGTTTTGAGTGTGGGGGGTATATATACCACCCCACACCTCCAGGTGAGGCTGCTGGTGCCCAAAACACTTCTAACACATCCCAAGCCATTTGAGAGCTCTCCCCAACCGTCTCTTTGTGAGAGTGACATGCTTAGTGCATGATTAAGTGTTGGGGCTGTGTGATTAAGAGTTAGAGAGCAGATTAGAGCATTCCAAACCTTGAGCACTTGTCGGGCTTCATGGATCTTCGTTGTGCATCTTGTACTCTTGGAGGTGAAGCCTCCTAGACGGCTAGGCGTCGCCCGACGAGCTCCCGTGCTTGTGGTGAGCAGTGGGAAGTTTGTAATCACTTGTGCAGCTAGTATTATTACCCCTCACTTCAAGGATTTGGTTCCTTGACTTGAGATCGAGGAAGAGTTGCAAAGCTCTTGACCTAAGTGGTCATCCTCAACAACGTGGAGGTAGGCAAGCCTTGGTGGCGAGCTGAACCACAGGATAAATCACTTGTCTCTTGTGTTTACTTGTGTTCATTCATCATACTTGTGAGCTTGTGATTGATTCTAGGGTTTGGCCCCGATCTACTTCATACAACACATTTGGCTTGGTTGAGTTGGTTCTGCAGGTTCAGGAAACCAAGAGCAACACTTCTATTCATATAGATCTGGTTTTATGTGGCTAGTTTTTGAATTGCAGGCTCGGGCAGTTTGTTGGCGCGGCAGTACCAGGCTGAGGCCGGCAGTGCCGGGGTGCAGCAGTGCCGGGCTCAGGGCGGTAGTGCCGGGCATCTCTAACAAAGTTTTGAGCTATGATTTTTAACAGACCTATTCACCCCCCTCTAGGCGACATCAAGGTCCTTTCACATATCACCAATTTCTTCATGTTGTTCACCATCACTCTCATTTTCACTTGATGATGTTGTTGTCTCTACTTCTTCCTTGACTCACTTGGTTGCCTTGGGCTTGCTAGATGAAGCTTGCTTGCTGATTTTTGCCTTGCTAACAATTGGTTGCTTGCTTGATTTATTGGCCTTGAGAGCTACATCATTGATCTTCATGCCATCCATCCTTACAACTCACCAAGCTTCCTCCTCTCAAGTTCCTCTTCTCTTTGCATGTCAAAGGCCATGATCCTTCCAAGCACATCACTAGGTATGAAGTACTCGAACTTCTTCTTGTCTCTAATCCATGTCGCAATGGTCACATTCCTTGGAGAATAAGCTTCTAACATGATCTTGACAACCTTGAGATCATTGATCTCATGTCCACCAAGTCCTCTAATCTTCGCAATAGTGACCATGAGCCTGCAAACACAAGGTTGATATGTGCCCTTGTGGTTCATCCTTATGATGAGCGACTGGTCAATAGGCTCATGGGTTGGTATGAGTGCAACATGTCTCTTGGTTGTGTTGGTGTGTAGGTGTAGAGCTCGGAGGCAATGGTCGATGACGAGGTGAAGGTCAAGTAGAGACGTGTCGTGACGGTGGACCAGGAGTGGTGAAGGGCGGACGTGAGGCTTGGACTGAGGAACCAGGAGGCCGGAGGACAAGTTGTGGTAGCTGACACTTAACAGCAACATGCAGGAGTACATGGGATGAAGACGACATCGGCCGAGTCAAGACGGAAGGCGATGGCATCGTGGCACCTGGCGGAGGCTGGACACAGGTTTTCATGGGAGACGCAAATGTCGTCGGTCGAGTCAGGGAGGAAGGCAAAAGCGTTGTTGTAACATCCCGTCTCCATGAGACTAGGCCCACTTACATCTGACAGCTTTTCTACTACATAGACTTCCCTCATAGACCAACATCAGTCTTTTCTGTGCACTTTGTACTCACTCGTGCGCACCCGGGAAGAACTTCCTGGTCGGTCACCCATCCCTAAATTTCTTCAGGCCAAGCACGCTTAACTTTAGAGTTCTTTAGAGATGGGCTTCCGGAAAAGAAGTTGCAACTTGTTGGTATGAGTATCATATTTTTCCTATTAAGTCCTGGGCCGGGATGTCACATCCTCACCCCCCTAAAGAGACCGACGTCCTCGTTGGTCAACCCCAAGCTAGGAACGTCCTCTCTTGGCCACGTCCGTGTGTCCAGTGCCAGCACATGTGCCATGCTGTGTGACCACTCCGGGTCCAAACCAGCCATGCGCACCATGCCTGACCAACTGCGACACACACGCCCGTGAAAACCGCGAGAGTCGGCTCTGATACCAATCTATAACGTCCCGTCTCCACGAGATTGGCCCACTTACATCTGGCAGCTTTTCTACTACATAGACTTCCCTCACAGACCAACAACAGTCTTTTCTGCGCACTTTGTCCTCACTCGTGCGCACGAGGGAAGAACTTACCGGTCGGTCACCCATCCCTAAATTTCTTCAGGCCAAGCACGCTTAACTTTAGAGTTCTTTGGAGATGTGTTTCCGGAAAAGAAGTTGCAACTTGTTGGTATGAGTATCCTATTTTTCCTATTAAGTCCTGGGCCGGGATGTCACAGTCGTTGAAAGGTCCTTCTTTGGTTTTGGTAATTGAGTGACAACCTAGGTGAACTAATATGTGCTTATGTGAGATACATAGGAAATTAGTTCACAGGTGAATGAGCAATGAAGGAGCTTATTGCATATGAGACATGACATGGAGTCATATGGCTAAGATGGTGAAGATCAAGGCAATACTTGGCTTGATGGACCGATTGCGAAGGTGAAGGGCAAGTTGGAGGCTTTCAAGCCGTTGGTACCGAGTGTCAGGAGGCTTGAGCAAAGACTTGGCGCTGAAGGACCAAAGCAATGGTGAAGAGCAAGTGAAGTCAAGATCAATGGACCATGGAGGCCATGTGATGATATGAAGTGGATCATATCATTTGATCAAGGTTGGTGTATGTGTTGCATCAACATTGGAGGAAATGGAATGGAATGCGCAAGGCAAACATATATTTGTAGGGCATTTCATTTCACCGGTCTAAGTTGAGTAGAGAAGTGCTTGACCGGGTTTAGGATAGATAGCCGTACTATAAAGAGGAGAAATCTTATAATTACAACGGTTATCTAGTGCCACTAAGTGTGAGTTTCATATGCATATGCATTGCGCTTAGTGACGTGGTGAGATGGATGAGTTAACCCTAAAAATCCTTGTGAAAATTGCTAACTTTAGTGCCAAATTGATTTGGTAATTTGTGGAAAAGTTAGCACATTGAAAAGGGTTTAAAAGTTGGAAAATGGAGAGATGTTTGCGCCTTAACAGAGAACCCTTAGCTGGAATAATAATCGGCCCTAGCCGGATATTATGTTCGGTGGTCCGTTTTCATCTAAGGACAGTAGACCCTTGCTCGGATATTTTCTTGGCCCTAGCTAGATATTCCGGTAAATATCAACTCAGCTTAGTGCGTGTGGACAGTGAGCCTTTGGTTGGATATTTTCTTAGCCCTACCCGGATATTCCGGTTCAGCTGAGATCCAGGCGCCCCAACGGTCATGAGCGCGAGCAGAGGATATTTTGGGGGTGTGCAGCCCTCTTCTTCCTCATTCTTCTCCCCATTCTTGCTCTTGGTGAGCTAGGGTTCATCCCTCTCCTTCTCTCCATTGCTATGAGCTGAAATTTCCTGGAGAGATTGAGTGCCCTTTGTGGGTGTGGATGAGAGAGTGAAGATCCACCTCTTCCCCTTCCTCTCCCTCTCAAGCTTGGTGCTAATTTGAGTGAGGGATTGAGAGCCTAGTGTGTGTGTGTGTGTGTGCATTTGAGGATTGCATTTGGTGGCACTAGGAAATCTTTGTGATTTGGGGATTTCTTATTACTCTTTGTGATTACCATCACCTAGACGACTTAGTGGATTGTGGACTCCGTTGTGAAGCCCGCGTGGTGATTGTGCGTGGCTCCGGAGAAGGATTTGTGAGGGGTGTTGTGCTCACCCCGCGGGAGACGTGAAGAGCAACTCTAGTTGAGCATGTCATTGAGTTACCCTCACTTGTGGGTAAGTTCTTGTGGCGCTCGAGTGTCGAGCTAGGTGTGGTGCCTATTAGCTGCCGAACTACCAAAGTGTGTGGTCGACACAACGGGGACTAGCTTGGTGGCAACGAAGTGAACCTCGGGATAAAATCTTCGTGTCAACCTTGTTCATCCCGTTGGTTTGCATTCCCCTTACACAAGCTTGTATTTACTTTTCATATATATTGTGCTTGTGTAGTTGCTCTTGTAATTAGTTAGCTTGTGTAGCTTGCTAGTTACCTTCTTGCTTGTGTAGAATATAAGTAGCTTCTTTGCGTGACTAATTGGTTTGAGTAGTCTTGTTAGTCACATTACTTAGTTTGTGTAGCTAAGTGATTTGAGCTCTCTAATTTGGCTTGTGTAGCCTTGTTATTGAGCACTGCTAGTGAGCTCAGGCTTTGTGCGCTTTGCATCACTAGATTGTGTAGAAGCTCTTGGTTTGCTTAAAGTGCTAGTTGCATAGGTTTGTGTGACCTTCCTTCTAGAATTGATTAGGTGAGCTCTAGCTAGTACGACACCTTATTTGCTTTGTTTAGGATCTTTGTAAGGTGCTTGAGAGTATAGGTAGAGCGGTGTAGTCTTGGCTAGATCGATAGTTTTAATTCCGCATTTGTTTCGGTTAGTCGGTGCGATTAATTTTTAGAAAGGACTGTTCACCCCCCTCTAGTCCGCCATCTCGACCCTACAGTCGTGCTTGGCGGAGGCTGGACATGCATCGACATCGGTGTCGGTAACAGGGCGCTAGACCCACGTTCTGTCTTCGGCGCGGGTTTGGTAGTTGAGCCTTCGAAAACTACACTGACAGTTTTCAGGTTTGGGCCACAAAACATGAGGTGGCCGATTTCAGAGTTTGGGCCTCAAAACTTAGGTTGGCAGGTTTGTCGATTTAAGTCTCAAAACCCGGTGGAGGTGAATAGTCGAGATGGCGAACTATAGGGGAGTGAGTAACATGGGCGGATTCAGTGGTATTCCTGAATATTCCCGGGAATACCCAACTTTTTTGCGCAGGTTTTAGTATATATATGTATCCATGCATATATGTATAAATGTATAATGAGTATTCAGGGATATTTTCGCGTTTCTAGCCCAAGAACGTCCCAAAAAACAACACATTGGTTACCTTCTAGCCTTCCACCTCTCCCACTTGTAGGCCGCAAGCCAATTAAGGCCCAAGACCCCTCTCTGCACCATCCACCGAGAGCCTTGCGTTGTCATTAAAAAAATCGATCCACCGAGAGCCTTGCGTTGTCATAAAAAAATCGAGAGCCTTACGTGCACCTAGGCTATTTACCGCATGTGTGAATCCTAACGTAGCGAACCGTAGTCTGACAATTGGCGACGACTGACAGTGGCAAAGGGACTCAACATTGGCGGCCTTCATGGCTCTGCGGCTAGCAAGGGCAAGTCAGGCGGCAGGCGCGCGGAGTGTGGCGCGGTCGCCGGCCAGTAACAGTGGCTACGTGTGCGCACTATGCGGTGGTCGGGCACCAGGTGGCGGTTGCCCGGACGGCCTGAGATAGGCTGCTGGGAGTGCTGGCGCCGGGAGTCCAGGATTTGCTTTGCTCTATTGCTATTGGTTTCCCGGCGTCCAACTGAGTTTAACTGATTGTATGCACAACTACAACGCTATCGGTATTGGTTTGTAAAATGATGAACGCAAACAACTTGGTAACGTACTACATTGAATTAACCTATGGATGAAACTTTTTTTACATTCAAGTGGGAATACCCAAGTTTTGAATTCTGGCTCCACCACTGGTGAGTAATTCTTTCTAAAATTAATCTTACCGGCTAACCGAAACAAATGCAGAATTAAAACTAACGGTCTAGCCAAGACTACACCCCTCTATCTAAGTTCACTAGCACCTTTCAAAGATTCTATTTAAGCAACAAAGGTGTCAGGCTAGCTAGAGCTCACCTAAACAATCTAGCTTGCAAGGTCACACAAACCTATACAACTATTATTCTAAACAAACCGGGGAGCTCCTAATCAATCTAGTGATGCAAAGCCACAAAGCCTAAGCTCACTAGCAATGCTCAATAACAAGGCTACACAAGCCAAATTAGAGAGCTCAAAATATTTAGCGACACAAACTAAGCAATGTGACTAACAAGGCTACTCAAGCCAATTACGCACCAAGAGATCTACTTCTAAGCTACACAGGTAAAGAAGGTAACTAGCAAGCTACACAAGCTAACTAATTACAAGAGCGACTATTAAACTACACAAGTTAGATAGCTACACAAGAGCAACAACTAAACACTAGCACAAGTATGAGTAAGAAAATACAAGCTAGTGAATGGAGATTGCAAACCACCGAGAAGATGTAGACAATGTTGACACAATGATTTTATCCCGAGGTTCACTTGGTTGCCACCAAGCTAGTTGAAGCACCAAAATGGCGACCAGAGGGGGGGGGGGGGGGGGTGAATGGGAGCCTCAAATTTCGTCTCGAGAAATCAATGGCCCTTGTCCCAGAGAGTCACCCCAAAAGCGAGACAAGACTCGGTAGTGTCCATGACCCTAAATGTAGGGTGGATGCTTTCAAGAAGCACAGCGGGACACTACACGAACTCAAAAGAGCCTCGGAGCAAATGCAAAACTGCAGTGACCAATCCTAGGAGAAAAACCAAAAGGAGTAACAAACGGTGTCCAAAAATTGTGAAATTTGAACCACAGGTACTAGACACCCCCAAGAAGGTCTCCCAAAAATTGCAGCTCAAAACTCCAAAGTTCATATACCGGACATGTCCGGGATTCACACCGGACAAGTCTGGTATTCCCTGCTCAGACCAGTTTTGGGAGAAAAATTCAAAAACCCTATGCTGAAGCTCCAGAAAATTCCGAATTCGAATCCAAAACTCAACCAAATCAACTCTGAAAAATCTGAAATTTTGCAGAGGTGTTCACAACAAGGTCAGTGAGCTATCTCTAAGAATCCATGGTTTGATTCTAACTATAGATCAGAGAATCAAAGAGAATCGAAGACGAACAGGCAAAAAGGGGAAAAACAAAGAACAGACGCGAATTCGACCTGATCTATGTGCTCGTGAGGTTAGAAGGGAAATCCTTCGGTGGAAAGAAGGAGCTCACGACATAGAACAATATGATTCAAACGGAATCGCAAATCGTCGCTCGGAGAAGGAGAACGAAGCAAATCTCCGAGAAGGGAAAAACCAAAACGCGAAGAACAAAAACGCGATTCGATCCAAATTGCAGCCAACAAAGAGGAGGGGCGAAATTGATCCTTGGATTGCTACGGGATGATGAATTGTGTAGCACACTGTGTCGGGTTACAAGCCACTCCTCGCAACACAAAGCGTGGATGACGAAAAGCTCAAGAACAAGAGCCGATCTCTCCTCTAGCCCTAGCCTCCTCTCACCTAAACAAAATGAGAGTGACACCTCCAAGGATGGCTGCCCTAACCAGCCTCCTCACATATATATAGGCGCATGTCCGAAGACCAAAACGCCCTTACATGAAGCACTGACCCAAATACCCCCCTAGGGGTAAAACCGTCCAACTCGGTCATTGTTCATCCGACGGCCATGCGCCTTCTCATCCTTCGCTTCGCCTCGACGCAAGCTCCAGGATGCCGCCACGTGCCTTCACGTCGACCACCGCGCCTTCCTCGTGGATAGCTTCGCCGCCGCGCCAGCCTCTCCACGCCGCCACGCGTCGACCGTTCCGCATAGGAACCTCCGCCCGGTTTTGAGGCCCAAACCGGTAAACCCGCCAGCCCAGGTTTTGAGGCCCAAACCTGGCAAACCGTCCACCCCGAGTTTTGAGGCCCAAACTCAGAAACCGGCCACCCCGAGTTTTGAGGCCCAAACTCGGAAACCGTCGCGGATAGCTTTTTGAGGCTCAGCTACCGAACCCGCACCGTAGACGGGATGTGGTTCTCACACCCCGACCACCGGCACCGATGCCGATGCATGTCCAGCCTCCACGCCGGGCACAACGCCTTCGCCTTCCTTCTTGACTCGGCCGACGGCACTTGCGCCGCACGCAAGCCCGTGTCCGACCTCCCGCGAAGTGCCACGACGCCATCGTCTTCCTCCCGACTCGGCCGATGCATCGCACATCCCCATGTGCTCTAGCTTGCCGATGCCACGTGGCAGCTACCACAGCTGGTCCTCCGACCTCATGGTCCGTCGGTCCAAGCCTCACGTCCGCCCTTCACCGCTCTGGGTACATCGGCATGGCACGTCCGCCGCACGGCACGCCCATCCTTCACCGCTCCCGGTCCGTCAGCACGACACGTCTCTACTTGACCATCACCTCGCCATCGACCACTGTATCCAAGCTCCACACCTGCACATCAACACAGCCAAGAGACACATGTTGCACACGCACACCAACACAGAAACACCACAACTCAACGCCACCGGTTAGTCATAAGCATTAAGCGCATAGCTAGATATAGACTCAATCGGGAAAAGCGTCAAACCTTCCTCACAAATGTCAATCATTCATCATATATGTTCTCAATCTCCCCCTTGATGAATGCATTGACTAAAAATAAAATCACAAAGGAAGAGTTTGAAGGCAAGCCTCATTCAAGTGCCCAAAAGCCAAGCAAAAGCAAACACAAGGCGACTTGATATGAGGAAGGATCATGAAAACTCCAAATAAAAGCTCTCGGTCCCGAAAGAAACGGGAAAAGCGGGGAAAGCCTCCACACAACCGAAGAGTCAAGAGAAACAAGAGTTCCATGAATCCCAAAGGGCACTCAAAAACCATTCTCAACAAAATTTGTCAAACAATCATCACAAAAGAAACCAAAGTTCTTATCAACTTGGAAGGTTCTTATCCACTTAGGTTTCGAAATTTCTCCCCCTTGATGGTTGAATTGACAAAAACTAAGCACAAAAGATGGTTTGAGATACCAAAACCGAAAATCTCATTCAAGTGATCAAAAAGCCATAGAAGGGCAAAGAACAAAGTCACTTGACATGAGAAGATTACTCATCAAAATGCCCAAAAAGCCAAAGAAAAGCCAAAGAAAGGGCAATTTGAAATGAACAACGCTTGGTCCCCAAAGACATGGGCAACGGCTCAACGCAACCAAGCAAAAATGAGCTAGCCCTCAAGAAGAGGCAGAAAAGGGCTCAACACCACTAGCTCAAGGCTCGATACCAATTGAGGCTGAAACAACGCATTAGAATGCAAAACTGCTAGTCCCTCAAGATAGAGGCACAGAGGCTCAACACAACTAGCTGAAGGCTCCATATAAATCGAAAATACCAAGCAAAAACTGCTAGTCCCTCAAGACAGAGGCAAAACGGCTCAACACGACTAGCAGGCTCGATACCAACTGAGAAAACACAAAGAGAAGCTCAAAACCAAATGAAGCACTAACACTCGGAGCACGCAGAGAAGTTGCAAAACAAAACAACTCCCCCGGAAAGCAATCCTATACACAAAGACTATGCATCAAACTCATGACACCAATTGAAGCACATAAAAGAGCTAAACTCCCCCTAGCTGAAAGCCCCCCAAAGTGAACGACTCTCCCCTTTGTGCCAACACACAAACTCCCCCTTGCAAACAACTTCTCCCCCTTGACAAAAGAGAACATGCTGAGGGGTTTTGAAATTTCTCCACAAAGTTGACACAAACACAAGACAAGTCATCAACCAAAAGCATATGGGGGGTTATCACAAGGAGTATCGGAGCTGGGGGTATGAACACTAATCTAAAATGCATGATATGTGCAATGCAACAGCTTCAAGTGTATAGCAATCATAATTGAAGGACCGGATTAGCGACCAGAGGGGGGGTGAATGGGAGCCTCAAATTCAACTCGTGAATCGAATGGCCCTTGTCCCAGAAAATCACCCCAAAAGCTAAGACTCGAAACGACCGGAGAGTTCACGACCTACGAGTAGGTGGATACCCTAGGAGATGTCCTAGAGGTACAGGGAACTCCCGGAGAAATCCCAAAACCAACCGCAAAAGCCTCAGAGAAAAATTGCACACTCTGCAGGTTCGCGGACTGTCCGGGGTTAGGGTCCCGGACTGTCCGCTGAACGCCGGACTGTCCACGACTGGAGGTCCGGACTGTCCGCCGGCCACAGATTAGAAAACGGACTGTTCTGAAACAGTTCTGGTCAAGTCCCGGACTGTCCACGGGTTTGTACCGCGGACTGTCCGCCGTTCACTCGACAGTGAACAGTCAGGGGGCTGCGCCTGACTGACTTGGCCAAAACCCGACGAGCGGACTGTCCGCCGTTAAGGTCGCGGACTGTCTGCGACTGCACAGAGAACACAAAACTGCACGGGTTCAAAACCAAATCCGATTTGATCTCAAACAAAACGAAAGGGACTTCAATCAAACTCCTCCAAGGTGTTCCTCTATGTATTGGGGTGCTAATCCTAAGAAATCATCGCACCAAACCAAGTCAATCAAGAGAAATTCATGGATCACCGTAAAGGGAGAAGAACGAAGAACGAACATGAAATTGACCCGATCTATGGATTCGTGAGGTTAGGGGAGAAATCCTTCGGTGGAAAGAAGGGGCTCACGACCAAGAACAAATTGATTCAAGTGGAATCGAAAATCATCTCGCGGAGAGGGAGAACGAGGCAAATCTCTGAGAGATGAAAAACCGAAACACGAAGAACACCAACACAAACGCGAATCAATTCGATTTCAGCCGAAATTCCTCCACAGGAGGAGACAACGAGAATACAGTCTCGTTTCCTCAAAAGATCCAAATACACAGAGGTATGATTCCCGTCTCTGCGGATTGCTTGCAGCGAGGTATGATTAGAACCTAAGCAGGGGGCTAGAGAGAGAGAGAGAGCTCAGGAACAAATGACTGCAAGGATAGGGAGAGAGGAGGGGTGCCTCTCTTATTTATAGCCTAAAACAATAATCCCCTTCTACTCCTAGATACAAGAGCGTGGCGGCCAACCCTAGGGGTATCCCGGTCCAACTCTGCTGATTGCCGATCCGACGGCCACACACCCATCTCATCCTTAACTTCGCCTCGACGCAAGCCTCAGGATGCCGCCACTGTGCCGCCCCGTCGACCGCCGCACCTACCTCGCGAATAGCTGCGCCTCCGCGCCAGCCTCTTCACGCCGCCACGCGTCGACCGTCCTTTTTGTGGACCTCCCCCCGGTTTTGAGGCCGAAATCCGGGAAACCTGGGCCTGCCCCCGGTTTTGAGGCTGAAACCGGGAAACCTGTTCCTCATGGCTGAGTTTTGTGGCTCAAACTCAGAAACCCGGAGCACCCAGGTTTTGAGGCCCAAACCTGGAAACCGTCCACGCCGAGTTTTGAGGCCCAAACTCGGAAACCGGCCACCCTCGAGTTTTGAGGCCCAAACTCCGAAACCATCGAGGGTAGCTTTTAGAGGCTCAGCTACCGAAACCCGTGCCGTAAGACGGGATGTGGTTTCGCACACCCCGAGTTCCAGTACCGATGCCGGCGCATGTCCAGCCTCCATGCCGGGCATAGTGCATTCGCCATCCTTCTCGGCCTCCCGCCAAGTGTCACGATGCCATCACCTTCCTCCCGACTCGGTCGATGCACCGCACATCCCCATGTGCTCTTGCTTGTCAACACCACGTGCCAGCTACCACAGCTGGTCCTCAGGTCTCCCGGTCCGTCGGTCCAAGCACCACATCCGCCCTTCACTGCTCCCGGTCTGTCGGCACGGCACGTCCCTACTTGACCTTCACCTCACCTTCGACCACTGCCTGAGCTCTGCACCTGCACATCAACATAGCCAAGAGACATGTTGCCCATTGATTGATCACTCATCACTTAGGAAGGGAACCACAAGGGCACATATCAACCTTGTGTTTGCAATCTCCCCCTTGATGAGTGCATCGTCAACTCATAGTAACCATAATCAAAATTAAAAAGAAAGCAGAATTGGGTAGAAGGAGAAAGCTCACTCGAGATGTCCAAAAGCCAGAGAAAAAGGCCGAAGAAGAACAATCCGAGATAAGCGAAGCTTGGTTCCCAAAGACATGGGCAACGGTTCGACACAACCAAGCATAAGATCAGAGCAACAACTCATCAGAGAGCAAAAACTTGATCAAAAATAGAGCACAAGACTTGGTTCCCAAAGACATAGGCAATGGCTCGACGCAACCATGTCAGAAACAAGCTAGTCCTCAAGAAGGGGCAGAAAGGGCTCAACACCACTAGTTGAAAGCTCGATACCAAATGAAGACTGCATAAGAAGCAGCTACTGCTAGTCCCTCAAGATAGAGGCGCAGAGGCTCAACACAACCAGCAGTAAGCCCGATACCAATCAAGAATCATCAAAACATGATGAAAACAGCTAGTCCCTCAAGACAGAGGCACAGAGGCTCGACACAACTAGCTGAAATGATCGATATCAAATAAAAACCGATTCGGAGCAGGTAGAAAAACTCCCCCTCACTCAAAGAACTCCTCTTCGGCAAGTGAAGCATAAATTGCAAATTGACACCATCAGAAACATTCTCCCCCTTGGGGGCAAATTGCAATCAAAAGAGAGGGGAAAAAGACTCAAGTAAGTAAAACGAAGCTAGGTCATGCTATCGGAGTCAAGCAAATGCACATGAGTTAAAAATGCAAGTTAGCAGCTTCAGGTATATACTCGAAAGAGTGAAAGAATGCTCTAAAGAGTGTTGATCCAACTACAAAGCAACATGCAAAAATGCTAGCAAAGGCTCAAACTGATCACCGAATACAAGATATGAAAGCATAAGCCAAGTGAGCAGATTTAAGCCGTCCAGAAAGGAAATTCACCATCAAAATAGCACTGAACATGTATAGACAGGAAGTCAAACAAGTGTTAAACATGTATACAAGGTGAACTACCCCTAGCACAATTCAATCATCATGCTATAGAATGAAACATAGACTTGTGGTTTCAGATATTATCAGAGAATTTGCAGCGGTTATTAACACAAGTTTAAATTCAACATGTGATTGCGAGAGGTTGAAAGCTTGTCATTGCCTAACATTTCAACCGTGCTAAGCCTATGCATATGCAATCAAAAGCTTAAAGCATCGGTTTCGGTCTTGCACTACACGGCTCAAGTTTAACTCAAAGTGCTATGAGAAACAGTCTCGATACCGTGATGTGCTGACAAAGCAATCCCATCTCGATCTTTTCAATTCACTAACACTTGGTTCATTTTTAAGCAGAATATGAACACGCCAAGCAAGTGAAAGACTCAGAACTAGAGACATAGCAACCTAGCATATATGAAATAGCATCAAGTGACCTCAACACAATCCTACACATGCTAGTTGCCTAATCTCAATGGTGAACATGTATCAAATTTTATGTTCATTAAGCATGTTCATCATTCTGAAAAAATAGCTTAGCTCACAACATGTATCAGTGATCAAAGAGAGCCTAAGCTACAAGCATCATCATATATCATCGAGGCTTACACTAATCAGAGCATAAGTTCATTCTCAAGATATAGACATGAAGCTTAAAAATGCAAGATGCACATATGATGAAGTCAGAATCGGAGCCAAAACAAAATCAAAAAGACTCAAGGACCCAAAACAAAAAGGATCAGAAAGTCAGTCTATGGATACATCAAGCAAAATGCTTCCCCCATCTAAAAGGGGAAACACACACCAAGCTCACCTCTCAACCTAGCAAAAGTTGAGAGATCCAAAGGCTTGGTGAAAATATCCGCAACCTGGTTATGGGTGTCTACATGCCTAAGATCAATGTCGCCTTTCTCATAGTGATCACGAAGAGTGTGAAAGCGAACATCGATGTGTTTGGTCTTGGAGTGAAGAACAGGGTTCTTTGCTACACTAATGGCAGAAGTGCTGTCGCAGAGAAAAGGGACCCGACTGAAATCTAGACCAAAATCACGCAAGGTAGCAACCATCCATAAAAGCTGCAAAGCACATGAAGCAGCGGCAACATACTCGGCTTCTGTAGTAGACTGGGCTATGTTCGACTGTTTGCGAGAAGACCACGAAACCAGTGAAGAGCCAAGAAACTGACAAGTCCCAGAAGTAGACTTGCGCTCAAGCCGACAGCCGGCAAAATCGCATCGGAATAACCACAAAGCGAAAGAGTCGAAGAAGAAGAGTACCAAAGTCCGAACTCAGGAGTGTATCGGAGGTACCTCATGATGCGCTTGACTGCTTGCTTGTGGGAAGTCCGAGGGGACGCCTGAAACGCGAGCACACACACAGAAAACTGTATGTCCCCTCGTTGCCGTCAGGTACAGGAGAGCGAGCCGATCATGCTCCTGTACTCCTTCTGGTCAACAGCCTCTCCGTCCTGGTCCGCGTCCATCGCAGCAGTCGTCGCCATGGGCGTCGTAAGAGGCTTGGCCTCGCCCATGTCGAACTGTCTTTGCAGAGTGTCCTCGTGTAACTTGCCTTGATTCACCGAACCTCCCGTCTCGGGTTTGCTTGATTTGCAACCCGAGGAAGAAGGTCAACTCACCCATCATACTCATCTCAACTCCCTGCTCATAGTATCTGCAAACTTGGAACCAAGGTGCGTGAGAGGAGCCACCAAAGATGATGTCATCCACGTAATTTGGACTAACGGGGTGTCATTGCCTTGCTTGAGGAGAAACAAAGTTCTATCGACCCATCCCATTTTAAACCCCTTGGAGAGTAAAAAGGTTTTCAAACGATCATACCACGCTCTCGGGGCTTGTTTCAACCATACAAAGCTTTTGAAAGTTTATAAACATGGTTTGGAAACTTGGGATCCTCGAAACCAGGGGGTTCCTAACATAAACCTCTTCCTCTATATACCCATTTAAGAAGGCACTCTGACATCCATCTGGTAAAGCTAAAACCCTTCGAAGCAGCAAAGGCTAGAAGGATTCTAATGGCTTCTAAATGGGCTATAGGGGCAAAGTTTTCCTCATAGTCCATCCCCTCTTTCTGGCACAAACCCTGGGCTACTAGCCTAGCCTTGTTCCTCACTACCATCCCATCCTCACCCTCTTTGTTTTTGAAAACCATTTGGTACCTATAGGGTGGCATTCTGGTGGAGGTGGAACTAGGGTCCAAACTTGGTTTCGCTCAAAGTTTTCTAGCTCCTCATGCATGGCATTTACCCAGTTAGGATCAGAAGTGCGTGTCCAACATCTTTGGGCTCAAAGAAGCAACAAATGCAGAATGAGCAAAGTGTGAGATTTCATACGCTCGCGACCGCGTGACTCGCTGTCGATGCCACCGATCATCTGACGCGGGGGTGAACTTGCTGAACGCTCCGGGGCGCTTGCCTCGCCGAAGTCGCCTCCCCCTCGCCAGATGCTGTCGCTCCCTCAGGTCAGCGGGTGCTCGCTGGAGAGGTGGCTCTAGAGGACCCCAAAGAAGACGTCGTGGGATCGGGTCCTCGAGCTGAAGTAGTCGTCGCAGGGTCGACGGGGGCAGCCAGTGGAGTTGGCTCGGGATCACCCCAATCGGCATTCTCCTGCTCCTCCTCCACAAAGATGGTCTCTCCCAGCTCCTGTTCTCCTACAACATCAAAAGCAGAAGAAACACAAGGCATAGTCTCATCGAATGTGACCTCGCAGGTCTCCACTATCCGGTTAGTCTCCAGGTTAAGAACTCGATAAGCACGTGAATAAGAAGCATAACCAAGAAACACCCCATCAGCAGAGCGAGATTCAAATTTGTCCAAATTACCTTGCTTCAGATAAAGCACTTGCACCCAAACACCCAAAAATGAGACACCTTGGGTACCCGACCAAACGCAACTCATAAGATGTTTTCTTCATGAAAGCCCGAAGAAAGATGCGATTTGAAACATGGCAAGCGGTGGTGATCGCCTCGGCCCAAAAACGCCTAGGAGTCCTATGCTCATCGAGCATCGTCCTGGCCATCTCAACAAGGGTCCGGTTCTTGCGCTCAACAACACCGTTCTGCTGGGAGACATAAGGAGAAGAAAACTGATGCTCGATTCCATTAGAAGAACAAAAAGAGGCAAACTGTGAGTTATCAAACTCAGTACCATTATCGCTACGAATAGCTCTAATGGTATCAGGGGGAAACTCAGTTTTCAACATCAAATCAAATCGCGAGCAAAAGGAAAAACTTCATCCTTACCCTCCATAAAGAACACCCAAGAGTACCTCGAAAAATCATCAACGATCACTAGAACGTACCACTTCCCACCTGCTGAGCAGACCCGAGCTGGACCAACTGTGTCCATGTGTAAAAGCTCACCGGGTCGCTTTGTCATCACCTGATTAACAGGTGGGTGAGAAGCAGCAACATCTTCCCGTGACGACAAGGATGGCAAACAAGGTCCTTCTGAAACTTAAGCTTGGGCAATCCTTGGATTAGGCCAAGTGAGCTAAGTCTTGCAAGCAAGTCAAAACTCAAGTGACCGAGCCTCCTATGCCACTTCCACAAATCAGAAGAAGGACCAGCCATCAAACATCTAGCAGAGCCGAAAGAACGAGAAAAATTGGCTCTGAAAACACGACCAAAAGGGATGATCCAGCAACAGATCTCCCCGAGGGTCTAAAACACGACTCAAACCCTTCTTAAGCGCACTTCACAATCATCCTCAAGAGTTGCGAAACATAAAGCAAATTGTAATGCAAGTTCGAAACCAAAGCAACATCCTTAAGAACAAAGTTCTCATTGAGCCGAATAGCTCCATGAAAACAACCTTACCTCTACTATTATCCCCGAAAGTGATGTACTCCTTGTGCATCACGGGGCTAAGGCTGGAGAACCATTCCTTCTTTCCGGTCATGTGGCGCGAACACCCGGAATCCATGAGCCACATGTTCTCCAACCGAAGTTCCTGCATCAATAGAAAGGCAGGAAGTGAGCGTATGGCACAACACTCGGGTTAGTATACTGAGAAGGATACCAGTGCTGTGTCATAGGCTCAGAAAAAGTGTTAGAAGCAACACCAAACTGTCCTCGTCCCATGGGTGGATAGCGATCACCACCAAACTGAAAGTGGTCCGCTATGGAACGGAAAACCTCCAAACTCACCATTATGTCCCATCTGAGCAAAGTGATCACCACCATACTGAAAAGGTGGTCCGCTATGGGACTGAGCAGCAAAGCCTCTTACACTCGGCTCACGGTCGTATTGAGGACGACCAGAACCACGACGGGCACGACCACCACCCCGTGGTCTAGCTGCCTGGGGTCTAGCAACCTGAGGGGGTGCACCTCCAGGCCTAGCGCCCTGTCTCTGAACTCCCCGACCTTGCACACCATGGAAAGGGTGGTGCCTGGTCTGGTTGTTCAGCTCCAACTCCTTCCTAGCGTCTCTCTTCCTCCGAAAGCAAAATTCAGCTAGGTGACCCTCACGGTGACAGTACTCGCACTCGAACCTCACACTCTCTTGGGTTGTTGGTTCCTAGGGTTGCGAGGGTTGTTCACTCTGGCTGGCTGCTTGCCTCTCGGAAGGGGATCACTAGAGACGTCAGGAAGGGTGTCAGTGTGTTCCTAAGATGGTTAGGTTTGGGAACCCACACTTGCTTGTGAGGTGGAGGCTTGGGAGGTTCATCAAGGATGCCATCCTTGGTGATAGGCTTGGGAGGCTCAGGTGGGGTGATCTTGGTAAGCTTAGGGATAGCAGATGGCTTCTCACTAGGGCTCACTCCACTAAACTCACCGATCTTGCCAAAGCTACTAGCGCCTTCCCACCTGAAGCAAAGCCTACTCCCGAGCAATCAGTTCCCCTCTTGAACTGACTGATCATCATGCCCAACTGTGGCTCACTGCATGACACCCAACTCAGGATGGACCGGAGGTATGTGTTTTCCTCCCCGGTTTGCATCCTGTCATGCCGACAGTTGGCAATCTCAAGCTCCAACCCCACGCATCGCTCACATGGAGCGGACAAGGTGCTGACTGAGCTGGCCTTCAAGGCTTCAGCAAGCTTGGCATTAACTCCTGCCAACTCAGCTCGCAAGCTAGGACAAAGCTTGCACGCACCCAGAAAAGAAGGCCTCGCCTTCACTTCCTCCAGCTCCTTCTTCATGGAGGCACACTCATGGCACTCACCCACCAAGTCTAGCCTACTCTTCAGCTCATCATACACCTCAATCAAAGAGGCATACTTGGTTTGCAGGGTGGCAAAGTTTGTCATATGCATCGTGCACTCCTCACACTCCTCCTCATCGGTCACCTTCACCTTGGACTTAGCAAACTCAAGCTCCTTAAGCGCCTCGTTCATCTTAGCCTTAAACTCATTGTGCTCACGGATAGCACGCTTGAGTTGCTTGTCTTGACCGAGAACTATATCGACCAGAGAATCACGCTCACCGGTAAGACGATCGACAAGAGAAGAGGTTGATACCTCGGAAGCATCGTCGTCGTCGTCATCGGTGTCGGTGTCCTTTGTCTGGCACTTGAGGTCCTCTTTGTCCAAGGCCATGGTGCATAAGCCCTTGGAGGAGTTGCCGAAGAAGCAGAGTCCGTTGAAGCGTTCTTCAGTCTTGTGCTCGGACCCATCGTCGCTGGAGTCGCCGTCGGAGGTCTTCTCGCCGTCGCTCATGGTGGTGAGGAAAGCACGCCGACCGACGTCGAAAGCCTTCTCCACGTCCTCCCGGCGATAGCTGCCCTTCTTCTTCTTCCCGGCCTTGTTCTCCGGCTTGCCCTTGCGCCTGAAGTTGCGGTTCTTGCCGGGGAAGCTCTTGTCGTTCTTGGGACAGTTCTCCATGAAGTGGTCTAGATCACAACACTTGTAGTAGCCCTCGCGTGCGCCACCACGCCGGCGATTCAGGCGGTTGTTGTGAAACCGCGAGAACCGGGTGATGACGAGGGCGAGCTCGTCGTCTCCAAACGCCTCCAACTGCTCCTCCGTGACTGTAAGCAAAGAAGACAAGGAAAACAGAGGAGGTGAAGCGCCAACAGAGAAAGTCGATGCACCTATGCCTAAGACCAAAGCCATGGAATGTGAAGATGGGTTCTTTAGCTTGGCCTGAGTCAGGTGATCGATCTCGGTGGACTTGAGCTTGCTGAACAGCTCATCCACGGTGAGGGTGTCATAGGATGGAGACTCTATGATGGTCGACACCTTCACCTCCCATACCCTCCGATCCAGGGTGTATAACAACTTGAGAGCCCTCTCATGATCGTCATAGGGTAGGTTAGCCCGATTGGCACGCATCTTGTTCACAATCATTTGGAAATGAGCGAACATGGCGTCAATCGTCTCTCCCTCCAACTGAACAAATTTCTCGTACTCTCGCTTGTAGGTCTCGAAGAGTCTGGTCTTGACCTGAGCAGTCCCCTCGTGATAGCTCTGAAGCTTCACCCAGATCTCTCGTGCCGTCTCAAGCTCAGAGACACGCTCGAACTCAGGAAGGGAGATGCTGGCCAAAAGAGCGTTACGAGCCTTGGAGTTGGCCTCGTGCTGATCAATCTGGATCTGACCCACATGAGCCGCAAGGACTACGTACTCAGCATTCTCACATATCTCCCAGACAGAAGATCCGATGCTGTTGAGGTAAGCACGCATCTGAATCTTCCAATAGGGATAGTTCGTCCCATCGAAGTAGGGAGCCTTGCCGTTCCCTCGATCCATGTCGCCCTTAGGATCCGAAACCGATTAAGGTAGAGTAGATCCCTTAACTGGCTCCGATACCAATTGAAGGACCGAATTAGCGACCAGGGGGGGGGGGGGGGGGTGAATGGGAGCCTCAAATTCAACTCGTGAATCGAATGGCCCTTGTCCTAGAAAATCACCCTAAAAGCTAAGACTCGAAATGACCAAAGAGTTCACGACCTACGAGTAGGTGGATACCCTAGGAGATGTCCTAGAGGTACAACAGAACTCCCGGAGAAATCCCAAAACCAACTGCAAAAGCCTCAGAGGAAAACTGCACACTCTGCAGGTTCGCGGACTGTCCGGGGTCAGGGTCCCGGACTGTCCGCTGAACGCCGGACTGTCCGCGACTGGAGGTCCGGACTGTCCGCCGGCCACAGACCAGAAAACGGACTGTTCTGAAACAGTTCTGGTCAAGTCCCGGACTGTCCGCGGGTTTGTACCGCGGACTATCCGCCATTCACTCGACAGTGAACAGTCAGGGGGCTGCGCCTGACTGACTCGGCCAAAACCCGACGCGTGGACTGTCCGCCGTTCAGGTCGCGGACTATCCGCGACTGCACAGAGAACACAAAACTGCACGGGTTCAAAACCAAATCCGATTTGATCTCAACCAAAACGAAAGGGACTTCAATCAAACTCCTCCCAGGTGTTCCTCTATGTATTGGGGTGCTAATCCTAAGAAATCATCGCACCAAACCAAGTCAATCAAGAGAAATTCGTGGATCACCGTAAAGGGAGAAGAACGAAGAACGAACACGAAATCGACCCGATCTATGGATTCGTGAGGTTAGGGGAGAACCTTCGGTGGAAAGAAGGGGCTCACGACCAAGAACAAATTGATTCAAGTGGAATCGAAAATCATCTCGCGGAGAGGGAGAACGAGGCAAATCTCCGGGAGATGAAAAACCGAAACACGAAGAACACCAACACAAACGCGAATCAATTCGATTTCAGCCGAAATTCCTCCACACGAGGAGACAACGAGAATACGGTCTCGTTTCCTCAAAAGATCCAAATACACAGAGGTATGATTCCCATCTCTGCGGATCGCTTGCAGCGAGGTATGACTAGAACCTAAGCAGGGGGCTAGAGAGAGAGAGCTCAGGAACAAATGACTGCAAGGATAGGGAGAGAGGAGGGGTGCCTCTCTTATTTATAGCCTAAAACAATAATCCCCTTCTAGTCCTAGATACAAGAGCGAAGCGGCCAACCCTAGGGGTATCCCGGTCCAACTATGCTGATTGCCGATCCGACGGCCACGCGCCCATCTCATCCTTAGCTTCGCCTCGACGCAAGCCTCAGGATGCCGCCACGTGCCGCCCCATCGACCGCCGCGCCTACCTCGCGAATAGCTGCGCCGCCGCGCCAGCCTCTTCACGCCGCCACGCGTCGACCGTCCTTTGTGCGGACCTCCTCCGGTTTTGAGGCCGAAACCGAGAAACCTGGGCCTTCCCCCGGTTTTGAGGCTGAAACCGGGAAACCTGTCCTCTGGCTGAGTTTTGTGGCCCAAACTCAGAAACCCGCGAGCCCCAGGTTTTGAGGCCCAAACTTGGAAACCGTCCACGCTGAGTTTTGAGGCCCAAACTCGGAAACCTGCCACCCCGAGTTTTGAGGCCCAAACTCGGAAACCATCGAGGGTAGCTTTTAGAGGCTCATCTACCGAACCCGTACCGTAGACGGGATGTAGTTCGCACACCCCGAGTTCCAGCACCGATGCCGGAGCATGTCCAGCCTCCACGCCGGGCACAGTGCATTCGCCATCCTTCTCGGTCTCCCGCCAAGTGTCACGACGCCATCACCTTCCTCCCGACTCGGCCGATGCACCACACATCCCCATGTACTCTTGCTTGTCAACGCCACGTGCCAGCTACCACAGCTGGTCCTCAGGTCTCCCGGTCCATCGGTCCAAGCTCCACGTCCGCCCTTCACCGCTCCCGGTCCGTCGGCACGGCACATCCCTACTTGACCTTCACCTCACCATCGACCACTGCTCGAGCTCTGCACCTGCACATCAACACAGCCAAGAGACATGTTGTTCATTGATCGATCACTCATCACTCAGGAAGGGAACCACAAGGGCACATATCAACCTTGTGTTCTCAAGAATGAAAAGATGCTCAAAAGGGTGCTGACCTGAAAGTGTAGCAACCAAAACAAATGCTAGCAAAGGCTCAAACTGATCAAATGAATACGAAATATGAACAATTGAGTATATGAGCAGTTTTAAGCCATTTAAAAGCAGTTCACCAATAGCACATAGCATGAATAGACAGGAAATCAACCAAGTGCTAACTCAAGTATAGAAGGTGAACTACCTCTAGCAAAGTTCAATCATCATGCCATAGATTGAAGCATAAACTTGTGTTATTTTCAAATTTTATCGGAGATTGCAGCGGTATTAACACAAATTCGTATTAAAGCATGTGATTGCGAGAGGTTGAAAGCATGGTCATTGCCTAACTTTTCAATCGGGCTAAGCCTATGCAACAAAAGCAATCAGAAGCTTAAAGCACCGGTTTCGGTCTTACACTACACGGCTCAAGTTTAACTCAATTGTGCAATGAGAAACAGTCTCGATATCGTGATGTGCTGACACATGCAATCCCATCTCAATCTTTTCAATTCACTTAGACTTGGATCAAATTTTAAGCACAAGGTAAATATGAACAATCCAAGCAAGTGAAAGACTCAGTGCAAGAGACATAGCAACCTAGCATACAAAAGATAGCACAAGTGATCTCAACACATCCTACCCATTCTAGTTGCCAATCTCAATGGTGAACAAATTAAAGTTTCATAGTCGATTAGTCAAGTTCACCATTTGCAAAAATAGCTTAGCTCATAACATGTATCAAGTGATCAAAAAGAGCCTAAACTACAAGCATCATCATGAATCAATAGGGCATACCAAAAAGAGCATAGTCTCATTCTCATTACTATATACATGAAGCTCTCAAATGCACTAGAAAACATGATGAAATGTTGCGGATACATGGGTGTATGCCGAGTCTCGAGTGATGAGTGATTGTCAACGGGTTTGATCGCATGTTCTTTGGCTTGTGTTGTGCAGGTGTTGAGCACGGAGACAGTGATCGAGGGCAAGGTGAAGGCCAAGTAGAGACGTGCCGTGCTGATGGACCGAGAGCGGTGAAGGGCGGACGTGAGGCTTGGACTGAGGGACCGGTGGCCTGAGGATCAGCTGTGGTGGCTGGCAGCCTGGGACAGCGATGAGCGAAGACTTGCGAGGCATGGTGTTGCCTGGGTCGAGGACCTGGGGACACGTGTCGGTGGACGGGGTGCACGGGCGGTGCATCCCCTCTACAGCTCCAGTTTGGTGGTTGAGCCAGAGAAAAACCACCGGTGGACGGTTTCCAGGTTTGGGCCTCAAAACCTGGGTGCTGCGGGTTTGCCGAGTTTGGGCCACAAAACTCGGGCTGAAGACGGTTTCCAGGTTTGGGCCTCAAAACCTGGGCGCTGGCGGGTTTCCTGGTTTCGGCCTCAAAACCAGGGGATGAACTTGGAGGCTGGTTTCCTAGTTTGGGCCTCAAAACTGGGGGTTGGCGTGAAAGCCTGGTTTCCCGGTTTGGGCTACAAAACCGGGGGTGCGACATCCAGGAAAAGGACGCGGAGCGGTGGCGGCACGTGGCGGCAATCGGGAGGTTGCGTCGAGGCAACGCTACGAGTTGTGTGGGCGTGGCCGTCGGATCCACCTACCATCGAGTTGGTCCAGAATAACCTTAGGGTTTAGCTGGTTCACTCTGTAAGTAGTTAGGGGTAGAGTGGGAATTAGGAATAGTTAGAATTAGGATAAGTAGGGGGAGACACCCACCTCCCCATCTATCTCAGTCATTTGCTATTTTGCCTTCTAGGTTTTCCTGCTCTCCCTCTCCCCTGCTGTAGCGAACTGAGATCCACAGAGAAGAGAACAATACCTCTGTGCCCATGAGATTTTGAGGAAGTGAGACCGTAATCTCACTATTGTAGCGTGTGGTAGCCACACGGTTGCAAATTCGTGGTTGTGATTCGTGCTCTGTTTGTGTTCTTCACGGGTTGCTTTTCTCCACATTTTTCCCGTCGATCGATCTCTTTGTTCGGTGCGTTTCTTGCAAATCCGTTTGAACCAAGATGTTCTAGATCGTGAGGCACTTCTTTCCACCAAAGGAATTCACTTCTAACCACACGACCTAGTAGATCGATCGATTTTTGTTTCGGGTCAAGATTTTCTTCCTTCCCCCGAATTTCTTCGATTCATCGATTTGGAGATAGGTTCGAGCCATGATCTCTTAGAGATAGCTCACTATCCTCCTTGTGACTCATCTCACCAAGTTTGATCCCTAGAGGATTCGTTTGTGTGAGATCGAGTGAAATCGGTGACGAACTGCACAGTTTCGGAGTGACCGGACGCTCAGTTCGAACTGACCGGACGCTAGAGAGTGAGTCCGGTCGATGAACATTTCACTGTTCAGTTTCGCACATTGACCGGACGCACCCTTCACTCCTTGACCGGACTCGCCTCTTCTACTGTTCATTGGAGTTTTCACTGGTGACCGGACGCTCTGTTCCACTGACCGGACGCTGCTGACTAGTGAGTCCGGTCACGAACAGTAAGGTTCCAAAACGGGTTTCGGTTGACCGGACGCGTCCGGTGCCTACTGACTGGACGCACCAGTGAGTCCGGTCAGTACTGTTTCGTGTTGTTTCATCCGCAGTTCGTTCGTTCGCTGACGGATTTTGTTTCCATCTTTTGCATTGGGTTTCTAGGGTTGTATAGTGTCCCGCTGTGCTTCTCGGAGGCATCCACCCTACATCTAGGGTCGTGGACACTTGCAAGCTCTAGGTTTGCTCTTGGGGTTGATTCTCGGGACAGTGGCAACAAGTTTCCGAAAGGAAAATTTGTAGCTCCCATTCACCCCCCCTCTGGTCGCTTTCTGGTAGCACTTTCGGTCCTTCAATTGGTATCGGAGCAGGTTAAGGATCTTCCACCTTAGCCGGTTCCAGATCCACAGAAGGCGACATGGATCGCGGCGTGGGCAAACCGCCGTTCTTTGATGGGACGAACTATGCGTATTGGAAGATACGCATGTCGGCCTATCTCCAGAGCATGGTCTCTTTTGTTTGGGAGATTTGCAACAAGGCCGATTACGTTGTCTTGGCTGCTCGTGTCTCTCAGCTTCAGATCGATGAGCACGAAGCCAATAGCCGAGCACGTAACGCTCTTTTCTCTTGTTTGAGCATGTCCGAGTTTGATCGTGTTTCTCACCTTCCCACGGCTCGTGAGATTTGGGCGACCCTCATGCGTTTCCATGAGGGAACCACTCAAGTCATATCCCGTCTCTACGAGTCGCACAAGCGAGAGTATGAGAACTTTCGACATATGCTTGGCGAGAGCATAGAGAGTTTATTCGCTCGCTTTCAGGTCATTGTCAACAAGATGAGAGCGAACAAGGAGCTATTGCGCTTCGACGATCATGAGAGAGCTTTGAAGCTTTTGCATACTCTCGATCGGTCGGTGTGGGACTCAAAGGTCCAGGCGATCATCGAATCGTCTAACTATGAGACCCTCACATGCGACGAGCTCTTTAGTAAGCTCAAGTCTAGTGAGATTGACGCCATGTCGAGGGCTTCTTATGAAAATCCTTCTGGCCCGACTATGGCTTTGGTTTCTGGCTCTTCTGCTAACCCCTCTGGAGGTTTGCACTATCTTCACTCTTTTCTGTCACAGAGACCAGCTGGAGTCCTTGGGGGATGACGAGTTGGCATTGCTCGCCAACCGGTTCTCGCGTTTCACAACAACCGCATGAACCGTCGCCGCGGAGGAGGACGCTTAGGATGCTTTGAGTGCGGCGACCCCGACCACTTCATCGCCAACTGTCCCAAGAAGAAGCACACATCTGGGAAGGGCGATCATGGGCACAAGTACGACTCCGGCAAGCGCAAGGAGAAGTACGTCCCCGTGAGGCACAAGCGGAGGGGCGGCTTCAACAAGGAGTACATCAAGACGAAGTACTTGGAGAAGGCCCAGGCTGAGCAGCGTGCGTTCTTTGCCACGCTCAGCGACGTCGATGACTCGGATGACGACTCCGCTTCCTCAAGTGACGACGACTCCGAGAAGAAGAAGAAGATCGAGGACAAGCTGAACGGTCTCTGCTTCTTCGCCGACGACGACGGCTTCTGCACCATGGCCCTCGGCAAGGAGGTCGACGGCGAGCTGGAGGACCCCCCTCGGAACGACGACGACGACGACACCTCCCAGGTATCCCTCACCCACGATGAGCTTTCCGCTGAGGTTGAGAAGCTTACTGCTGCCTTGCTTAGTCAGGACAAGTTGCTTAGGCGTGCTGCTAGAGAGCGCAAGGAGTTTAGGCAGAAGTGGGAGGACACGGTGAAGGAGCTTGAGTTTGCTAAGTCCACCGTGGTCGTGTCTAAGGAGGTGGAGTGTGAGATGTGCACCAAGCACATGACTGACCTTCTCACTTTGAGAGGTAAGTATGCTGTGTTGGTAGGAGAGGTGGATGAGCTCCGGGCTAGACCCATGCTGTTGGGTGCGTGCAAGACTTGTCCTGTCTTGCAATCTGAGTTGGCAGTGAAGAATGCCAAGATTGTGTCTCTTGAAGAGGCCAACTCAGGTAGCACATGTGTGGCTAGGTGTGTTCTTTGTGAGGGTTTGGAGATGGAGATTGCGAACGTGAAGCATGACAAGATGCAAACCGAGGAGGAAAACACATACCTTCGGACCATCTTGTCATGGGTGTCATGTAATGAGCCGCATCTTGGTATGATGATTGCTCAGTTTAAGCGAGCTGCTGGAGGTCCTGGTGTTGGTTTTGCTCCGGGTGTTGATATCTCTTCTTTTGGGAAGATTGGGAGTCGAGTGGCCTGAACCCATGTGAGAAGCCCAACTCCACCACTACTCCCAGCTTACCAAACTTCCACCCAAAGAGCCTCTCAAGCCTAACACCAAGGATGGAGTGTTGAGAACCTCTGGGAGCTCCACCCAAGAACCAAGTATGGCATCCCAAACCTAACCACTTAAAGAACAAGCTTGATACGATGCCACCTATTCAGGAGGAGCTTTTGCCACAGAAGGGCAAAGTGATCCACACCCACAACCGTGAGTACCAACAACCCCCTTTGAGAGCGGTGAGGTACCACTGTGAGCACTGTGGGAGAGATGGACACTTGAGGGAGTTCTGCTTTAGGCGCAAGCAAGAGGAGCGCCGTTCCAGGGAGATGAACAACCCGGACATGTACCATCCTTTCCATGATGTACATGTGCCGAATGTTCAAAGGAGAGCTCCGAGGAGAGCTGCTAGGCCCAGAGGTCCAGAACCTCAAGTTCCCAGGCCTAGGCAGCGGAGAGGACGTTCCTGGTGGGAGCCTGCAGTTGTAGGCTATGGACCCCGTGGCGGTGGCTTTGTTGTAGAGCATTTTCCTCCACCGCGTTTTGAGTATCGCGGTGAGCGCTCTTTCCCCAGCGGACCACGTTTTCCTTAGCATGGTGATCGCTTTCCCCGTAGGCAAGCTAGGAATGGTTTTTCTACTAACCGTTCTTTTGAGCAGCCAGCCCAACACTGGTATTCTTCCTACTTCACTAACCCCAGTGTTGGACCATATGCTCACCCTATGTCTTTTTATTGATGTAGGTAAAACGATTGGAGAACGTGTGGTTGGTGGATTCCGGTTGCTCGAGGCACATGACCGAAAACGCCAAGTGGTTCTCCAGTCTTAGTCCAGTCGCCGGAAAGGAGTTTATCACCTTCGGCGACAATAGCAAAGGTAAAGTGTTGTCTCGTGGGTCGGTGCGAGTTAATGAGCACTTTGTGTTGCGCGATGTTGCTCTTGTTTCTAACTTGCATTTTAGCCTTCTTTCTGTTTCGCAACTCTTTGACGACGACTATGAGATTCGTTTTAAACCGAATCTCAGTCGTATTTTGGATCCTTAGGGCAATCTTGTTTGTATGATTTCGCCCTTTGGAAAGTCTTTCGTGCGAATTTCTCGAGTCTTTTGGCACTTCTCGTTGTCTGGTGGCTGGACCTTCCTCCTCTGATCTTTGGAAGTGGCATAGGAGACTTGGTCACCTGAGCTTCGACTTGCTTGCAAGACTTAGTTCACTTGGCCTAATCCGAGGATTGCCCAAGTTGTCGATGGAGAAGGATCTTGTTTGCCATTCTTGTAGACATGGGAAGATGGTTGCCGCTCCCCACCATCCAGTGACTCAGTCATGACCAAGCGCCCTGGAGAGCTTTTACACATGGACCTTGTTGGTCCGGCTCGGGTGAGCTCGGTTGGGGGGAAGTGGTATGTGCTTGTTGTTGTTGACGATTTTTTGAGATATTCGTGGGTCTTCTTTTGAGCTGAGAAGACCGAGACTTTCTCCTTTGCTCGCAATCTGATTTTGCGTCTTCAGAACGAGTTCCCTTTGAACTCGATGCGAGCTATTAGGAGTGATAATGGTTCCGAATTCAAGAATTCGGATTTTGAGAAGTTTTGTAACTCTTTGGGTTTAGAGCATCAGTTTTCTTCCCCCTACACACCGCCCCAAAATGGTGTTGTAGAGAGGAAGAATCGGACCCTTGTAGAGATGGCCAGGACGATGCTCGATGAGCATAGGACTCCTAGGCGATATTGGGCCGAAGCTATGAGCACTGCATGCTACATTTCAAATCGCATTTTTCTCCGACGAGCTTTCTTGAAAAGACTTCTTATGAGTTTGTTTTGGAAAACTGCCCAGGGGAGTAATTTTCCAGTTTTTGGTTTGCCATTGGTTTATACTCAAAAAGGGCAACTTGGACAAATTTGAGTCTCGTTCTTTGACGTGTGGGTTTTGGGTTATGGCAATCACTCTCGAGCTTATAGCTGTACTTAACCTTGACACTAACCGAGTCATGGAGACATCCGATGTCACCTTCGACGAGACCATGGTTTGTCCTTATTCTCATTTTGAGCGTGCAGGTGATCACGAGGTCGGTGAGCCTCTTTTTGATGACGAGGACGAGGGTGCTGAAGGTATGGATGATCCAGCACCCCCTCACTGCTGTGCCGCAAGGAGCGGCTTCTACGACGACTCACGGCCCCTGACACGTCTTCTTCCTGGGGGGGGCCGTGGGATCCGCCACCCCGAGCGGTACCTTTTGTACCAGGGGATCGGAGGCACCAGCTGCTGTTGAGGGGGAGATCACATCTGCACGAGAGGCGCCACGACACATCCAGCGCCAACACCCCCCTCAGCAGATGATCGGCAAACATTGACGAACGTGTCACTCGGTCCAGGTCTCAATCTCTCAGTTTGCTCATTCTGCTTTTGTTGCTGATTTTGAGCCCGAGATGTTGGACACGCTTTGATGGATCCGGATTGGGTCAATGCCATGCACGAGGAGTTAGAGAACTTTGAGCGAAATTGGGTTTGGGTTCTAGTCCACCTCCTCCAGACTGTAAGCCTATTGGGACAAAATGGGTTTTCAAAAAGAAGCAAGGAGAGGATGGCTACGTTGTTAGAAACAAGGCCAGGCTTTGTAGCGAAGGGTTATAGTCAGAAGGAGGAATAGACTATGAGGAGACTTTTGCTCCTGTAGCTCGTTTGAAGGCTATTAGGATACTCTTGGCTTTTGGCGCATCCAAAGTTTCAAACTTTTTCAAATGGATGTCAAGAGTGCCTTCTTAAACGGCTACATAGAAAGAAGAGGTTTATGTTGAGCAAACCCCCCGGTTTTGAAAATCCCAAGTTTCCGAACCATGTTTTCAAACTCCACAAAGCTTTATATGGTTTGAAACAAGCCCCTAGATCCTGGTATGATAGATTGAAAACCTTTTTGCTTGCTAAGGTTTTAAAATGGGATGTGTGGATAAAACGCTCTTTCTCCTCAAGCACGGCAAAGACACTCTCTTGGTCCAGATTTACGTGGATGATATCATTTTCGGTGGTTCTTCTCACGCTTTGGTTGCCAAGTTTGCAGATATTATGAGCATGGAATTTGAGATGAGCATGATGGGCGAGTTGGCATTCTTTCTCGGATTGCAAATTAAGCAATCCCGAAGAGGGAACGTTGTAACCAGGGCAAGTACACCAAGGACTTGCTGAAGAGGTTCGATATGGGTGAGGCCAAGCCTCTTCCAACACCCATGTCGACCACGACGGCCCTGGATGCTGACAAGGATGGAGAAGCTGTGGACCAGAAGGAGTACCAAAGCATGATCGAGTCGCTGCTCTACCTGACGGCAACACGCCGGACATCCAGTTCGCGGTGTGTCTGTGCACGCGCTTTCAGCGTCACCGCGCACTTTCTCACCGTCAGGCGGTCAAGCGCATTTTCAGGTACCTTCGTTTCACACCTGAGTTCGGGATTGGTATTCAGCTTCCTCCACCCTGTCCCTTTGCGGGTTATTCCGATGCCGATTTTGCTGGTTGTCGCATTGAGCGCAAGTCAACTTCTGGGACTTGCCAATTTATTGGTTCTTCTCTTGTATCGTGGTCTTCTCGCAAGCAGTCTAGTGTCGCCCAGTCTACCATGGAGGCTGAGTATGTTGCTGCGGCTAGCTGCTGTTCCCAGTTGCTTTGGATGATGGCCACTTTGCGTGATTTTGGTCTGAGCTTTCTCGTGTTCCTTTGCTTTGTGACAGCACGAGTGCGATTAGCGTTGCTAAGAACCCCGTGCTTCACTCGAAGACCAAACACATTGATGTGCGCTTTCATTTTCTGTGTTACCACTATGAGAAGGGTGATATCGACCTTCGCCATGTCGATACTCATCATCAGTTGGCTGATATTTTCACCAAGCCTTTGGACGAATCAACCTTTAATCGGTTTGAGGGGGTGAGCTTGGTGTGTGTTTCCCCTTTAGATGGGGAAACTTTTTGGTTCTTGTATTATAGACTGACTTTTTTCGTTTGTCTTTGATTTCTGTTGCATTTCAGCATACGTCTTTACATACTGAGCTTCATGTATATAATCTTTAGAATGTAACTATGCTCTATGTAGTATGCTCCGATGCTTTATGTTGACGCTTGTAGCTTATGCTCTTCCTGATCATTAGTACATGTTGTGAGCTGAGCTGTTTTTGAATGGTGAACCTGCCTAACAAAACATAAAACCTAAAAATGTTCACCATTGAGATATGCAACTAGCATGTGTAGATGTGTTGAGTTCACTCGTGCTTTTCATATATGCTAGGTTGCTATGTCTCTAGTTCTGAGTCTCTCACTTGCTTGGTTTGTTCATATCCTGTCAATAAGTTGAACCAAGTTTTAGTGAAATGAAAAGATCGAGATGGGACTGCTTGTCAACACATCACGGTATCGAGACTGTTTCTCATTGCACATTTGAGTTAAACTTGAGCCGCGTAGTGTATGACCGAAAACCGATGCTTAAGCTTCTGATTGCATTTTGCATAGGCTTCGCTCGGTTGAAAAGTTAGGCAATGACAAGCTTTCAACCTCTCGCAAACATCTGCTAAAATCTGAACTTTTGTTATTTCACGCTTGCTGCAACTCCGATCTAAAAATTGAAATCACAAGTTTATGCTTCATTCTATAGCATGATGTTTGAACTTTGCTAGGGGTAGTTCACCCAGTATACATGCTTAGCACTTGTTTGGATTCCTGTCTATACATGTGTAGTGCTATTTTGATGGTGACTATCTTTTTAGCTAAAAAACTGCTCACTGTGCTCTCATGTTCATATTTCGTATTCAGTGATCAGTTTGAGCCTTAGCTAGCATTTTGCTGATGATGTTAAGTCATTGAAGTTATACTGTGCAGAGCATCTTTACATTGTCTTGACTATATTCCTGAAGCTGCTAAACTTGCATTTTGACTCATATGCATGTTGAAGGGGGAGACTTTCTCTCATTGGCACATTTGCTGGTGCAGTTTCTGAGAGGGTGAAAATTTACTTGATAAGTGCATTTTCAACTAAGGGGGAGAATTTCCAAATCATATGCCTCCTCAGAGTGAGTGTTCAACTAAGGGGGAGATTTCCTAGGTTGCGTGCACTAGTCAAGGAGGAGTTTTTGTGACTTGTGATGAGTTTGTGACATTTCCAGTTGTTTCGGATCGGTTTGCTAGTTGTGTTGAGCCTTTGCCTCTTTCTTGAGGGACTAGCTTGCCTTCAGATTTTCAGTTGGTGTCGAGCTCTTCTTTCTTAAGTTGGTAACAGTTGGTATCGAACTTTCTTGCTTGTGTTGAGCCTCTGTGCCTCTATTGAGGGACTAGCATTTTGTTTCGATTTTTGAGTTGGTTTTGGCTAGCGGTGTTGAGCCTGTTCTACCTCTTCTTGAGGGCTAGCTTTGCTTTGCTTGCTTGGTTGCGTTGAGCCATTGCCCATGTCTTGGGGACCAAGTTGTTTTGCTCCTTCCACTTCACCTTCTTCGGCTTTGCTATGCTTTTGGGTCATTTGGTCGAGTTCTCTCTTCTCCCTTCTTATTCTTCTTCTTTTTATTATGATTTGTGTGAGTAGTTGACAATGCACTCATCAAGGGGGAGATTGCGGATACATGGGTGTATGCCGAGTCTCGAGTGATGAGTGATTGTCAACGGGTTTGATCGCATGTTCTTTGGCATGTGTTGTGCAGGTGTCGAGCATGGAGACAGTGATCGAGGGCAAGGTGAAGGTCAAGTAGAGACGTGCCGTGCCGATGGACCGGGAGCGGTGTGAAGGGCGGACGTGAGGCTTGGACTGAGGGACCGGTGGCCTGAGGATCAGCTGTGGTGGCTGGCAGCCTGGGACAGCGACGAGCAGAAACTTGCGGGGCATGGTGTTGCCTGGGTCGAGGACCTAGGGACACGTGTCGGTGGACGGGGTGCACGGGCGGTGCATCCCCTCTACAGCTCCGGTTTGGTGGTTGAGCCAGAGAAAAACCACCGGTGGAAGGTTTTTCCAGGTTTGGGCCTCAAAACCTGGGTGCTGCGGGTTTGCCGAGTTTAGGCACAAAACTCAGGGAAGACGGTTTCCAGGGTTTGGGCCTCAAAACCTGGGCGCTGGCGGGTTTCCTGGTTTCGGCCTCAAAAACCAGGGGATGGACTTGGAGGCTGGTTTCCCGGTTTGGGCCTCAAAACCGGGGGTTGGCGTGAAAGAAAGCCTGGTTCCTGGTTTGGGCCACAAAACCGGGGGTGCGACGTCCAGGAAAAGGACGCGGAGCGGTGGCGGCACGTGGCGGCGGCAATCGGGAGGTTGCGTCGAGGCAACGCTACGAGTTGTGGGGCGTGGCCGTTTGGATCCACCTACCATCGAGTTGGTCCAGAATAACCTTAGGGTTTAGCTGGTTCGCTCTGTAAGTAGTTAGGGGTAGAGTGGGAATTAGGAATAGTTAGAATTAGGATAAGTAGGGGGAGACACCCACCTCCCCATCTATCTCAGTCATTTGCTATTTTGCCTTCTAGGTTTTCTGCTCTCCCTCTCCCTGCTGTAGCGAACTGAGATCCACAGAGAAGAGAACAATACCTCTGTGCCCATGAGATTTTGAGGAGGATGTGAGACCGTAATCTCACTATTGTAGCGTGTGGTAGCCACACGGTTGCAAATTCGTGGTTGTGATTCGTGCTCTGTTTGTGTTCTTCACGGGTTGCTGTTCTCCACGTTTTTCCCGTCGATCGATCTCTTTGTTCGGTGCGTTTCTTGCAAATCCGTTTGAACCAAGATGTTCTAGATCGTGAGGCACTTCTTTCCACCGAAGGAATTCACTTCTAACCACACGACCTAGTAGATCGATCGATTTTTGTTTCGGGTCAAGATTTTCTTCCTGTCCCCGATTTTCTTCGATTCATTGATTTGGAGATAGGTTCGAGCCATGATCTCTTAGAGATAGCTCACTATCCTCTTTGTGACTCATCTCACCAAGTTTGATCCCTAGAGGATTCGTTTTGTGTGAGATCGAGTGAAATCGGTGGACGAACTGCACAGTTTCGGAGTGACCGGACGCTTAGTTCGAACTGACCGGAAGCTAGAGAGTGAGTCCGGTCGATGAACATTTCACTGTTCAGTTTCGCACATTGACCGGACGCACCCTTCACTCCTTGACCGGACTCGCCTCTTCTACTGTTCATTGGAGTTTTCACTGGTGACCGGACGCTCTGTTCCACTGACCGGAGACGCTGCCTGACTAGTGAGTCCGGTCACGAACAGTAAGGTTCCAAAACGGGTTTCGGTTGACTGGACGCGTCGGTGGTGCCTACTGACGGACGCAACAGTGAGTCCGGTCAGTACTGTTTCGTGTTGTTTCATCCGCAGTTCGTTCGTTCGCTGACGGATTTTGTTTCCGTCTTTTGCATTGGGTTTCTAGGGTTGTATAGTGTCCCGCTGTGCTTCTCGGAGGCATCCACCCTACATCTAGGGTCGTGGACACTTGCAAGCTCTAGGTTTGCTCTTGGGGTTGATTCTCGGGACAGTGGCAACAAGTTTCCGAAAGAAAAATTTGTAGCTCCCATTCACCCCCCCTCTGGTCGCTTTCTGGTAGCACTTTCGGTCCTTCAAATGTATGCAAAAGCAAGTCTATCAAAATCAAAGCAAGACTAGCGTAAAAAAGAAAAAAAAAACCAAAACAAAAGGGTATCAGAGAAGACCAAACAAGCATAATGCTTTCCCAATCTAAAAGGGGAAACACACCAACCTCACAAATGAAGAGCCAAGAAATGCTCAAGCGAACAGCCAGTAAAATCCACATCGGAAAGACCACACAGCAGAAAGAGGTCGAAGAAGGAGAGTACCAAAACCCGAACTCAGAAGTATGTCGAAAGTACCTCATGAATTGCATGACCACCTGCTTGTGTGAAACCCGAGGGGACGCCTGAATCCACTGAAGTCTCCGGGGCGCCTGCCTTGCCGAAGTCGTCTCCCCCTCGCCTGATGCTATCGCTCCCACAGGTGCAGCTAGTGCTCGCTGGAGAGCTGCTCGAACGGAACCCCAAGTTGTGGAAGAAGTGGGATCGGGTCTGTGAGCCGAAATGCTCTCTCCAGGCTCCTGTCTCCTGCACACTCAAAGGCAGAAGAAAACCAAGGCATTGTCCTCGTCCAGTGTGACTCAGGGTCTCCACAAAACGGTTAGTCACATAATAAGCATAAGGTGAACTCTCAACAAAAAGAGATCTACCTATGAATGATACCGCAAGGAGATCTAAACTCAAAATAGTTAAGACTACCATGCAACAGGATAAAAAGACATGATCAACCCAAACACAGCCTAAACCTCAACACATGCTACAGTGCAAGATAATGATAGCAATAGATCCAAAAGCATGTAACATGATAAAATTGTGGAAAGGCTAGTGCTCAAACCAATCATATCAACAGGATACATGTAGCTAACCAAACTAGCACCTGAAAAGTGACACCTAATGAAATCATACCTCTACAAGTAATGCTCATGGAGAAATATGATAAAGCATGGCATAATGTTCATGAGGATCACCAACTAGCATGAAAAGTGGAATAGCCACCAAAACTGTACAAAAGACTAGCATGATATGATATACAAGATAGAACATGCTAGACTAAAGCAAAACATGATACAAAAGAAAATGTACATGCAAGAACTATACAAGTGAGCACATGATAGTCCATCTCATACCTCAAGAAATAGAACATGGATGTACAAGGTATGTATATAAGAAGGCTCACCGAGCTGCAAAAGCCTCTTTGGAGGCAAATCTAAGCGGGGTGTAGAGAACCATCAAATCTTGATCACATCTAAAAGATCAA
This sequence comes from Coix lacryma-jobi var. lacryma-jobi, assembly GCA_009763385.1. Taxonomy (NCBI): domain Eukaryota; kingdom Viridiplantae; phylum Streptophyta; class Magnoliopsida; order Poales; family Poaceae; genus Coix; species Coix lacryma-jobi. The sequence continues at coordinate 57,949,169 of CM019827.1, forward strand.
GTTCCATCAGGCGCATGTTCTCCACCCCGCGTCCTCATATCTACACACAAGAGGACAAGTAACCCGAGTCTTGGATCCCGAAGGGTTAGCAAGCATGTACTGGGAACCCAAGACTTGGTCACAAAACTCAACTTATCTTGGGGGTTAGCATGATGCAACTGTTGGTTCAAATGCAATTTTGAAACAGCCTTGGAAGCATTCCTCAAAAGGACAACTCGAGGAGAAGAACAAGTTGTACCACGGGAAAAGAGGCAAACATCTTCCAAGGTTTTTTGTAGAAGAACCAATAGATGCACCATGAGAAACATGACTTGGACCAAGAGAAGTAGCACTAGAAGCATGTCCACGACCATGACCTAACCCAATAGAAAAGGAGTCATAAAACCATCAACAAAGAGGGGCTTCTTACTAGGAGCACAAGCGTTCATGCCATGGGAAGGGCTATGGACCACCATCTTCCTAGAAGAGCGAGCTTGGCGCAAACGTTTGGCACGCCGATAGCAAAAGCTTTCTTGATGCCCATCTTTCTCACAAAAAGAACAATGGTACAAAGGCCTATCGGAAGGCACACCATTTTCCGACAAGTGAGAAGTCCCTTGGGACTTAGAGCAAGATGCATCCACGTTCAACTTGGTGCCAACACTAGGAGCACACGTGCCATGGGAAAGGCTACGCGGCTTCCTAAAAGCCTTAGCTCGAATACGTCGCTCGTGTTTGACACGGCGGAAACAAAAATCGAATTAATGTCCATCCTTCTTGCAAAATGTGCAATGGAAAATCGGATTGGGAACACGAGTCCAAAAAATGTGAGAAGCACCCTTGTCAAGAGAAGTCCCTTGGACATCACTCGAAGATACAACAAGGTTGGGAGTAGTTATGAAAGAGCTATCCGAAACCTTGACACTAGTGCTACAGTCAAAAGACTCACGCGCAACACAAGAACTCAACTCCGGTTGCAAAGAAGCAATTTTAGAAGCATCAACATCGGAGTTGCAAGAAATGCGTGACTCAAAAGACTTAGCACAAAGACTCTTGCATCTTTTAGTTAAAACCTCATTCTCAAACATGAGGCGATCACAAGTCCACAAGGAGTGTTTCTCAAATTTTCCATCTCCTTTTCAATGCACTCGACATATGTGGTACGCAAGAGCTCAATCTCCTTCTCAAGGTTGGCACTCATATCATTGTGCTCAACCACTTGGCGCTCATATCATCGCACATTTGCTTCAAAACCAAAACTTCCTTTTCTAAATCAATGCATGATGTGCATGATTATGAAATGCGGGAAAAGAAACTTCACCATTCACATCAAGCAAAGAATCATGATCAGCACAAGAAGTAAGGCAAGCATTTTTATTCAAAGAGCATGAGCTACAAGGCCTAGAATTTATTTCAATAATTTCACCCCTAGCATGCTCAAGTCATCTACACATGTGGTGTGAGTCAATTTTAGTTCATTAATTTCAGCATACAAGGACTCACATGAAACACATGGTAACAAAGCATTTGACTTAAGCAAGGCTATTTCAGTTTTAGCACAATCAAGATCCTTGCGCAAGTCAATGCAAACTAGACATGGTTTGGAAGCATTGGATGTCAACATGTCATTTTCAGATTTTAAGCTAGCAAGAGAAAAGCATAGCTCATCATTCTTCCTAACCATGTCACTACAAGAGGTGCAAGGTAAAGACACACTAGACTTCCAATGAGAAAGACCACATCTCAACCTAGCAACAGAGCATTTCAACTTCTTGATCTTTCTATGCAAGGTATCACAAAGCTCATCATATCTACTGCTGTCATCACGACAAGCATTAAATTGTAGAGACATAATCCCAAGATAAGCATAAAGTGTACCTTTCTTGGCCTTGCCAAGTTCACGTATACGATCCTCCGTCGAATGCTCATCATCTCCTAGAAAGTCCAGCAAAGTGTCCATCTCACGTTCTGCCTCCGGAGCCTCACTCCTCCTTCTTCTCGCAATGTCATCCTCGATCACATGTCCATGATTCGAACCTGAGGACAAAGACATGCAAGAAGAAGAACTTGGTGCCATTTCACAAAGTACCGTTAGTGTTAGCAAGACAAAAGCTCAACACCTCGACAAACCACGTCAGAAGCAAAACCACTCTAAAAAGTCGCCTTCGCGGATCCGGAACCGGTTAAGGTAGAGAGATCCTTAACTGGCTCTGATACCAATTGAAGGACCGAAATGACGACCAGAGCGGGGGGGGGGGGGGGGGGGGGTTTGAATGATGGAGCCTCAAATTTCTTCTCGAGAAATCAATGGCCCTTATCCCAGAGAGTCACCCCAAAAGCGAGACAAGAGTCGGTAGTGTCCACGACCCTAAATGTAGGGTGGATGCTTTCAAGAAGCACAGCGGGACACTACACGAACTCAAAAGAGTCTCGGAGCAAATGCAAAACTGCAGTGACCAATCCTAGGAGAAAAAACCAAAAGGAGTACCAAACGGTGTCCAAAATTGTGAAATTTGAACCACAGGTACTAGACACCCCAGGAAGGTCTCCCAAAAATTGCAGCTCAAAACTCTAAAGTTCAAATACCGGACATGTCCGGGATTCACACCGGACAAGTCTGGTATTCCCTGCTCAGACCAGTTTTGGGTGAAAAATCCAAAACCCTATCAAACGGTGTCCAAAAATTATGAACTTTTAACCAGAGCAAGTAGACTCCTAAGGGAAGATCCCCACAAAATTTCAGCTCGAAATTCGAAATTTAGGTACACCGGACATGTCCGGGATCATACTAGACATGTCTGGTATTTGCGCTGAAGCTCCAGAAAATTCCGAATTCGAATCCAAAACTCAACCAAATCAACTCTGAAAAATCTGAAATTTTGCAGAGGTGTTCACAACAAGGTCAGTGAGCTATCTCTAAGAAGCCATGGTTCGATTCTAACTATAGATCAGAGAATCAAAGAGAATTGAAGACAAACAGGCAAAAAGGGGAAAAACGAAGAACGAACGCAAATTGGACCTGATCTATGTGCTCGTGAGGTTAGAAGGGAAATCCTTCGGTGGAAAGAAGGAGCTCACAACATAGAACAATCTGATTCAAACGGAATCTCGGATCGTCCCTTTTGGCCGTGTTTTCAGAGCTGATTTTTCTCGTTCTTTCGGCTCTGCTAGATGTTTGATGGCTGGTCCTTCTTCTGATTTGTGGAAGTGGCATAGGAGGCTCGGTCACTTGAGTTTTGACTTGCTTGCAAGACTTAGCTCACTTGGCCTAATCCAAGGATTGCCCAAGCTTAAGTTTCAGAAGGACCTTGTTTGCCATCCTTGTCGTCACGGGAAGATGGTTGCTGCTTCTCACCCACCTGTTAATCAGGTGATGACAAAGCGACCCGGTGAGCTTTTACACATGGAGAAAGTTGGTCTAGCTCGGGTCTGCTCAACAGGTGGGAAGTGGTACGTTCTAGTGATCGTTGACGATTTTTCGAGGTATTCTTGGGTGTTCCTTATGGAGGGTAAGGATGAAGTTTTTCCTTTTGCTCGCGATTTGATTTTGAGGTTGAAAACTGAGTTTCCCCCTGATACTATTAGAGCTATTCGTAGCGATAATGGTACTGAGTTTGATAACTCACAGTTTGCCTCTTTTTGTTCTTCTAATGGAATCGAGCATCAGTTTTCTTCTCCTTATGTCCCCCGTAGAACGGGTTGTTGTTGAGCGCAAGAACCGGACCCTTGTTGAGATGGCCAGGATGATGCTCGATGAGCATAGGAACCTCTAGGTGTTTTTGGGCCGAGGCCATCGACACTGCTTGCCATGTTTCAAATCGCATCTTTCTTCGGGCTTTCATGAAGAAACATCTTATGAGTTGCGTTTTGGTCGGGTACCCAAGGTGTCTCATTTTCGGGTGTTTGGGTGCAAGTGCTTTATCCTGAAGCAAGGTAATTTGGACAAATTTGAATCTCGCTCTGCTGATGGGGTGTTTCTTGGTTATGCTTCTTATTCACGTGCTTATCGAGTTCTTAACCTGGAGACTAACCGGATAGTGGAGACCTGCGAGGTCACATTCGACGTGACTATGCCTTGTGTTTCTTCTGCGTTTGATGTTGCAGGAGAACAGGAGCTGGGAGAGACCATCTTTGTGGAGGAGGAGCAGGAGAATGCCGATTGGGGTGATCCTGAGCCAACTCCACTAGAGGGAGCGACAGCATCTGGCGAGGGGGAGGCGACTTCGGCTAGGCAAGCGCCCCGGAGCGTTCAGCAAGTTCACCCCCGCGTCAGATGATCGGCGGCATCGACCAGCGAGTCACGCGGTCGCGAGCGTATGAAATCTCACACTTTGCTCATTCTGCATTTGTTGCTTCTTTTGAGCCCAAGATGTTGGACACGCACTTTCTGATCCTAACTGGGTAAATGCCATGCATGAGGAGCTAGAAAACTTTGAGCGAAACCAAGTTTGGACCCTAGTCCACCTCCACCAGAATGCCAACTATAGGTACCAAATGGGTTTTCAAAAACAAAGAGGGTGAGGATGAGATGGTAGTGAGGAACAAGGCTAGGCTAGTAGCCCAGAGTTTCTGCCAGAAAGAGGGGATAGACTATGAGGAAACCTTTGCCCCTGTAGCCCGTTTAGAAGCCATTAGAATCCTTCTAGCCTTTGCTGCTTCAAAGGGTTTTAAGCTTTACCAGATGGATGCCAAGAGTGCCTTCTTAAATGGGTATATAGAGGAAGAGGTTTATGTTAAGCACCCCCTGGTTTCGAGGATCCCAAGTTTCCAAACCATGTTTATAAAGTTTCAAAAGCTTTGTATGGTTTGAAACAAGCCCAAGAGAGCGTGGTATGATCGTTTGAAAACCTTTTTACTCTCCAAGGGTTTTAAAATGGGACGGGTCGATAGAACTTGTTTCTCCTCAAGCAAGGCAATGACACCCTGTTAGTCCAAATTTACGTGGATGACATCATCTTTGGTGGCTCCTCTCACGCACTTGTTGCCAAGTTTTGCAGATACTATTAGCAGGGAGTTTGAGATGAGTATGGGGTGAGTTTGACCTTCTTCCTCGGGTTGCAAATCAAGCAAACCCGAGATAGGACGTTCGTGCATCAAGGCAAGTACACGAAGGACATCCTGAAGAAGTTCAACATGGGCGAGGCCAACCCTCTTATGATGCCCATGGCGACGACTGCTGCGATGGACGCGGACCAGGACGGAGAGGCTGTTGACCAGAAGGAGTACAGGAGCATGATCGGCTCACTCCTGTACCTGACGGCAACGAGGCCGGACATACAGTTTTCTGTGTGTCTGTGCGCTCGCTTTCAGGCATCCCCTAGGACTTCCCACAAGCAAGCAGTCAAGTGCATCATGAGGTACCTCCGATACACTCCTGAGTTCGGACTTTGGTACTCTTCTTCTTCGACTCTTTCGCTTTGTGGTTACTCTAATGCGGATTTTGCCGGATGTCGGCTTGAGCGCAAGTCTACTTATGGGACTTGTCAGTTTCTTGGCTCTTCACTAGTTTCGTGGTCTTCTCGCAAACAGTCGAACGTAGCCCAGTCTACTACAGAAGCCGAGTATGTTGCCGCTGCCTCTTGTGCTTCGCAGCTTTTATGGATGGTTGCTACATTGCATGATTTTGGTCTAGATTTCAGTTGGGTCCCTTTGCTTTGCGACAGCACTTCTGCCATTAGTGTAGCAAAGAACCCTGTTCTTCACTCCAAGACCAAACACATGGATGTTCGCTTTCACTTTCTTCGTGATCACTATGAGAAAGGCAACATTGATCTTAGGCATGTAGACACCCATAACCAGGTTGCGAATATTTTCACCAAACCTTTGGATCTCTCAACTTTTGCTAGGTTGAGAGGTGAGCTTGGTGTGTGTTTCCCCTTTTAGATGGGGGAAGCATTTTGCTTGATGTATCATAGACTGACTTTCTGATCCTTTTGTTTTTAGGTCTTGAGTCTTTTTGGTTTTGTTTTGGCTCCGATCTGACTTCATCATATGTGCATCTTGCATTTTTTAAGCTTCATGTCTATATTCTTGAGAATGAACTTATGCTCTGATTAGTGTATGCTTCGATGATATATGATGATGCTTATAGCTTAGGCTCTCCTTGATCACTGATACATATTGTGAGCTAAGCTACTTTTCAGAATGATGAACATGCTTAATGAACTTAAGACTTGATACATGTTCACCATTGAGATTAGCAACTAGCATGTGTAGGATGTGTTGAGGTTACATGTGCTATTTCATATATGCTAGGTTGCTATGTCTCTAGTTCTGAGTTTTTCATTTGCTTGAACTGTTCATATTCTATTTAAAATGAACCAAGTTTTAGTGAATTGAAAAGATCGAGATGGGATTGCTTTGTCAGCACATCACGGTATCGAGACTGTTCTCATACCACTTTGAGTTAAACTTGAGCGTGTAGTGTAAGAACGAAACCGATGCTTTAAGCTTCTGATTGCATATGCATAGGCTTAGCATGGTTGAAAAGTTAGGCAATGACAAGCTTTCAACCTCTTGCAATCACATGCTGAATTTAAACTTGTGCCAATAACCGCTGCAAATTCTCCGATATAATCTGAAAACACAAGTCTATGTTTCACTCTGTAGCATGATGATTGAACTTTGCTAGGGGTAGTTCACCTTGTATACATGTTTAGCACTTGTTTGACTTCCAGTCTATACATGTTCAGTGCTGTTTTGATGGTGTGAAATCCTTTCTGAATGGCTTAAAACTGCTCACTTGGCTTATGTATTCATATCTTGTATTCGGTGATCAGTTTGAGCCTTTGCTAGCACTTTTGTCTGTGCTTTGTAGTCGGATCAGCCCTCTTAGAACATTCTTTCACTCTTCGAGTATATACTTGAAGCTGCTAACATGCATTTCTGCCTCATGTGCATTTGCTTGACTCCGATAGGCATGATCTAGCTCCGTTTGACTTACTTGAGTCCTTTTCCCCTCTCTTTGATTGCAATTTGCCCCCAAGGGGGAGAAGTTTTTTGGTGGGTGTCAATTTGCAATTTATGCTTCACTTGCTGAGGGGGAGTTCTTTGAGTGAGGGGGAGTTTTTCTGCTGCTCCGAGTCGATTTTTATTTGATATTGATCATTTCAGCTAGTTGTGTCGAGCCTTTGTGCCTCTATCTTGAGGGACTAGCTGTTTTCATCATGTTTTGATGGTTCTTGATTGGTATAGGGCTTACTGCTGGTTGTGTTGAGCCTCTGTGCCTCTATCTTGAGGACTAGCAGTAGTTGCTTCTTATGCAGTCTTTGTTTGGTATCGAGCTTTCAGCTTGTGGTGTTGAGCCCTTTCTGCCTCTTCTTGAGGACTTGCTTATTTCTGACTTGGTTGCGTCGAGTCGTTGCCAATGTCTTTGGGAACCAAGTCTTGTGCTCTGATTTGATCGAGTTTTGCTCGTTGATGAGTTGTTGGTTGCTCCGATTTCTTGCTTGGTTGTGTCGAACCGTTGCCCATGTCTTTGGGACAAGCTTGCTATCTCGGGTTGTTCTTCTTCGGTTTTTCTTGGCTTTTGGACATTCGAGTGAGTTTTTCCTCTATCTAATTTGCTTTTCTTTATTTTGGGTTAAGTACTATGATGTTGACGATGCATCATTCAAGGGGAAAGATTGAGAAACACAGGTGATTATGTGCCCTTGTGGTTCCCTTCCTGAGTGATGAGTGATCGATCAACGGACAACATGTCTCTTGGTGTGTTGATGTACAAGTGCAGAGCTCGGGCAGTGGCGAAAGTAAGGGTGAAGGTCAAGTAGGACGTGCCGTCGCGACGGACGTGGAGCGATTCAAGGGCGGACGTGGTGAGCTTGGACCGACGGACGGGAAGGAGAACCTGAGGAAAGCTGTGTAGTTGGCAACGTGCGTTTGCTTGAAGGACTGAGAAAGCACTAGCAAGGCGACCAGAGGGGGGGGGTGAATGGGAGCTCAAAATTTCTCTCGAAACTTTGGCCAAATGTCCCAAAATCAACCGAGGAAAACGCGACCGAAACCGTGATGCCCACGACCCTTGGAAGAGGGTGGATGATCCCTAGGATCACAGCGAGGCACCACAAGAAGATAGCAAACCAATCCAAAAGCTCCGGCTCGAACACAACCCCAAAAACCAAGTCCCGAACGTAGATAGACGGCTACGTCGAGAAACTCCTAAATACCTATGCTAACAAGTAGCAAAGATACCTAGAGAGGTTCCTTGGTCAACTCTAGGGCCAAACGAGAAGTCCGGAAACCAAGCGAACAAGCCGGGAGAGCAAACGCACTAAACCGGAAGACACAGCCGATTTTCCGGACTGTCCGCCTAGTACGGTCGCGGACTGTCTGCCCTCAGTGGCGGACTGTCCGGGCTCAGGTCGCGGACTGTCCGCCGGCACCAAATGAGCAAAAACCGAAGTGCTGCTGCAAGTCCCCTGGACAGTCCCGGACTGTCCGCGGCTTGAACTGCGGACTGTCCGCCGTTCAACCAAAAGCCAAATCAGCCGAAGGACAGGGCCACTGCTCTGGCTCGTCCCGACTCGACGCGGACTGTCCGCGCCCTGAGTGGCGGACTGTCCGCGGTCACTCAGGGAGGGCGACTTTGATCGCCCTTCACCCAAATCTTCCCCAATCGATCAAATCAAAATCCCACGTTCCCAAACTTGGAGAGGATGATCACGGAGTAGTTAGAAGACTATCCCCAAGAAATCATCCGCTCAAATCGAGTCAATCACCGGGAAATCGAAAAGGAAAAGGATGAACCGAAAAGCGCCACGAAAACGAAATCAACCCGATCTACTTGTTCGTAGGGAGATAGATAAATTCCTTCGGTGGAAATGATCTCCTTTCAAATACGAACAAGTTGATTCAAACGGATTTCGCAAAGACGCAGGAGAGAGGGAGATCGAGTGACGGAAAATCGTGGAGAAACGAAGAACGCGAAGAACACGAACCAAAACGCGAATCAACACATCGATCTGCAACGTGTGGCTACCACACGCTACAACAGTGAGGTTACGGCCTCACTTCCTCAAAATCTCCAGTACACAGAGGTATGGTTCTCTGCGGATCTCAGCTAGCTACAGCAGGGGATTGGGAGAGCAGGAAACCCTAGAAGCAAAGAGCAAATGACTGAGATAGGAAGGGAGGAGGGTGTCTCCCTCTACTTATCCTAATTTCTAATTCCTACTCTACCCTCTCTAATTACAGAGCGAACCAGCTAAACCCTAAGGTTATTCTGGACCAACTCGGTGGTAGGTGTATCCGACGGCCACGCCCGCACAACTCGTAGCGTTGCCTCGACGCAACCTCCCGATTGCCGCCACGTGCCGCCCTCGCTCTGCACCCCGTTTTGTGGCCCAAACGGGAAACCAGCCTTTCCAGCCAACCCCCGGTTTTGAGGCCCAAACCGGGAAACCAGCCCACCAGCTTCTGAGTTTTGAGGCCAAACTCAGCAAACCCTCAGCGCCCAGGTTTTGAGGCCCAAACCTGGAAACCGTCCTCAGCCCGAGTTTTGTGGCCAAACTCGGAAACCATCCGCACCCAGGTTTTGAGGCCCAAACCTGGAAACCGTCCACCCGATGGTTTTTCCCTGGCTCTACCACCAAACCGACGTCGTAGAGGGATGCACCTCCCGTGCACCCCGTCCACCGACACGTGTCCCCAAGTCCACGACTCAGGCAACACATGACCGCAAGTCTTCGTTGTCGCTGTCACAGGCTGCCAGCCACCACAGCTGATCCTCGGGCCTCTGGTCCCTCAGTCCAAGCCTCACGTCCGCCCTTCGCCACTCTCGGTCCATCGGCACGGCACGTCTCTACTTGACCTTCACCTCGCCTTGATCACTGTATCCGTGCTCGACACCTGCACAACACAAGCCAAAGAACATGCGCATCATCCCAGTTGACAATCACTCATCACTCAGAGACCGGCATACACCCATGTATCCGCAATCTCCCCTTGATGAGTGCATTGTCAACTACAACACAAATCATAATAGAAAGAGAAGAAGGAAGAAGGAGAGAGAAACTCGACCAAATGACCCAAAGCATAGCAAAGCCGAAGAAGGTCAAGTGGAAAGAGCGAAAGAACTTGGTCCCCAAAGACATGGGCAACGGCTCGACGCAACCAAGCAAAGCAAAGCTAGCCCTCAAGAAGAGGTAGAACAGGCTCAACACCGCTAGCAAAACCAATCGAAAATATCGAAGCAAAATGCTAGTCCCTCAAGATAGAGGCACAGAGGCTCAACACAACTAGCAAAGAAAGCTCGATACCGACTTTACAAAAAGAGTTCGACACCAATTGAAAATCTGAAAAGCAAATGCTAGTCCCTCAAGAAAGAGGCTAAGGCTCAACGCAACTAGCAAACCGCTCCAAACCAATTGAAAATGTCAAAGACTCAACCGAACAAACTCCCCTCGAATAGTGCAACAACCAGGAAATATGATTTGCAATTTCTCCCCCTTAGTTGAAAATGCACTTATCAAGAGTCAAAGCTCCCCCTAGAAAATGCACCACAAAGTGCAACACGCAGATTTTCCCCCTTCAAATGCATATGAGTCAAAATGCAAGTTAGGAGCTTCAGGAGTATACTCAAAAGAGTGCAAAGATGCTCTACAGAGTTCTGATCCGATGACTCAGAAAAATGCACAAAATGCTAGCAAAGGCTCAAACTGATCACTAAGAATGAAATATGAACATGTGAGCAGTTTTTAAGCCGAAAAAGGTATTCACCATCAAAATAGCACAAGACATGTATGGACAGGAAGTCAAAGTGCTAAGCATGTATACCAAGTGAACTACCCCTAGCACAGTTCAATCATCATGCTGATACCAATTTAGGCATTTACTTGTGATTTCAAATTTTAATCGGAGTTGCAGCGGTGAAATTACACAAGTTCAGAAAACAGCATGTGACTGCGAGAGGTTGAATGCTTGTTATTGCCTAACTTTCCAACTGTGCGAAGCCTATGCATAAGCAATCAGAAGCTTAAAGCAACAGTTTCGGTCATACACTACACAGCTCAAGTTTAACTCAAAGTGCAATGAGAAACAGTCTCGAAACTGTGAGGTGCTAACAAGCAAACCCATCTCGATCTTTCCAATTCACTTAACTTGGTTCAGATTTTAAACAGAATATGACATACCAAGCAAGTGAATGACTCAACACTAGAGACATAGCAACCTAGCATATATGAAAAGCACATGTGACTTCAACACATCCTACACATGCTAGTTGCATATCTCAATGGTGAACATTTCAAGTTTTAAGTTCATTATCAAATTCACCATTCAAAAATAGCTCAGCTCATAGTATGTACTAGTGATCAGAAAGAGCATAAGCTACAGCATCAACATAAAGCATCGGAGCAAAAAACTACACAGAGCATAGTTACATTCTTCAGATTATACATATGAAGCTCAGAATGTAAAAGCGTATGCTAAAATGCAAAAGATGCACGAAGAAATCAAAAAGAAGCAAAAACAACTGAAAACAAAAAGTCAGTGTATCATACAAATCCAAAGTGTTTCCCCCATCTAAAAGGGGAAACACACACCAAGCTCACCTCTCAACCGATTAAAGGTTGATTGGTCCAAAGGCTTGGTAAAAATATCAGCAAGCTGATGATGAGTATCGACATGGCGAAGGTCGATATCACCCTTCTCATAGTGGTCTCGCAGAAAATGAAAGCGCACATCAATGTGTTTGGTCTTCGAGTGAAGCACGGGGTTCTTAGCAACGCTAATCGCACTCGTGCTGTCACAAAGCAATGGAACGCGAGAAAGCTCAGACCAAAATCACGCAAAGTGGCCATCATCCAGAGTAACTGGGAACAGCAGCTAGCCGCAGCAACATACTCAGCCTCCGTGGTAGACTGGGCGACGCTAGACTGCTTGCGAGAAGACCACGAAACAAGAGAAGAACCAATAAACTGGCAAGTCCCAGAAGTGGACTTGCGATCAATACGGCAACCAGCAAAATCGGCATCGGAATAACCGCAAAGGGAAAGGGTGGAGGAAGCAGAATACCAAATCCCGAAATTCTGAGAGAGAAGGATAAGTACCTCATAATGCGCTTGACCGCCTGACGGTGAGAGGTGCGCGGCGACGACTGAAATCGCGCGCAAAGACACACCGCGAACTGGATGTCCGGGCGTGTCGCCGTCAGGTACAGCAGCGACCCGATCATACTCCGGTACTCCTTCTGGTCCACTGCTTCTCCCTCCTTGTCCGCATCCAGGGCCGTCGTGGTCGCCATGGGTGTTGGAAGAGGCTTGGCCTCACCCATGTCGAACTTCTTCAGGATATCTCTGGTGTTACTTGCCCTGGTGCACAAACGTTCCTTCCCGGGTTGCTTGATTTGCAACCCGAGGAAAACGTCAACTCGCCCATCATGCTCATCTCGAACTCCCTGCTCATAGTGTCTGCAAACTTGGCAACCAAAGCGTGAGAAGAACCACCGAAAATGATATCATCCACGTAAATTTGGACCAAGAGAGTATCAGTGCCTTGCTTGAGGAGAAAGAGCGTTTTATCTACACATCCCATTTTAAAACCCTTAGCAAGCAAAAAGTTTTCAACCTATCATACCAGGCTCTAGGGCTTGTTTCAAACCATATAAAGCTTTGTGAAGTTTAAAGACATGGTTTGGAAACTTGGGATTTTCGAAACCGGGGGTTGTCTAACATACACCTCCTCTTCTATGTAGCCGTTTAAGAAGGCACTCTTGACATCCATTTGAAAAAGTTTGAAACCTTTGGATGCAGCAAAAGCCAAGAGTATCCTAATGCCTCCAAACGTGCTACAGGAGCAAATGTCTCCTCATAGTCTATCCCCTCCTTCTGACTATATCCCTGGGCTACGAGTCTGGCCTTGTTTCTCACAACATGGCCATCTTCTCCCTGTTTGTTTTTGAAAACCCATTTTGTCCCAATTGGATGACACTCAGAAGGTGGAGACACTAGAACCCAAACCCGATTTCTCTCAAAGTTCTCAAGCTCCTCATGCATGGCATTGACCCAATCAGGATCCGTCAAAGCGTGTCCAACATCCCGGGGTTCAAAATCAGCAACAAATGCAGAATGAGCAAAGTGAGAGATGCCTTGACCGGGTGACGCGTTCGTCGATGCTGCCGATCATCTGCTGAGGCGGGTGCTGGCGCTGAATGTGTCGTGGCGCTCCCTTGCCGAAGTGGCCTCCCCCTCAACAGCAGCTGGTGCCTCCCCGGGTACAAAGGGTACCGCTCGGGTGGCGGATCCCACGGCCCCAGGAAGACGAAGTGTCGGGGCCGTGAGTCGTCGTAGAAGCCGCTCTTTGCGGCACAGCAGGTGGAGGAGGTGCTGGGTCATCTATCCTTCAGCACCCTCTCTTCATCATCAAAAGAGGTTCGCCAACCTCATGATCACCTGCACGCTCAAAACGAGAAGAGGACAAACCATGGTCTCGTCGAAGGTGACATCATGTCTCCATGACTCGGTTAGTGTCAAGGTTAAGTACACGATAAGCTGAGTGTGAGTGCCATAACCCAAAAACACACCGTCAGAAGAACGAGACTCAAACTTGTCCAAGTTGCCCTTTTTGAGTATAAACAATGGCAACCAAAAACCGAAAAATAACTCACCTTGGGCAGTTTTCCAAAACGCAACTCATAAGAAGTCTTTTTCAAGAAAGCTCAGAAAAAATGCGATTGGAAAATATATGCAGTGTTCATAGCTTCGGCCCAATATCGCCTAGGAGTCCTATGCTCATCGAGCATCGTCCTGGCCATCTCTACAAGGGTCCGATTCTTCCTCTCTACAACACCATTCTGAGGGGGTGTGTAGGGGGAAGAAAACTGATGCTCTAACCCAAAGAGTTACAAAACTTCTCAAAATCCGAATTCTTGAATTCGAACCATTATCACTCCGAATTGCTCGCATAGAGTTCAAAGGGAACTCATTCTGAAGACGCAAAATCAGATTGCGAGCAAAGGAGAAAGTCTCGGTCTTCTCAGCTAAAAGAAGACCCACGAATATCTCGAAAAATCGTCGACAACAACAAGCACATACCACTTCCCCCAACCGAGCTCACCCGAGCCGGACCAACAAGGTCCATGTGTAAAAGCTCTCCAGGGCGCTTAGTCATGACCTGAGTCACTGGATGGTGGGGAGCGGCTACCATCTTCCCATGTCTACAAGAATGGCAAACAAGATCCTTCTCCATGGATAACTTGGGCAATCCTCGGATTAGCCAAGTGAACTAAGTCTTGCAAGCAAGTCGAAGCTCGGTGACCTAGTCTCCTATGCACTTCCAAAGATCAGAGAGGAAGGTCCAGCCAAAAGACAACGAGAAATTCTGAAAGACTCCGAGAAATCCGCACGAAAGACTTTTCCAAAGGGCGAAATCACACAAACAAGATTGCCCTGAGGATCCAAAATGCGACTGAGATTCGGTTTAAAACGAATCTCATAGTCATCATCAAAAAGTTGCGAAACAGAAGAAGGTTAAAATGCAAGTTAGAAACAAGAGCAACATCGCGCAACACAAAGTGCTCATTAACTCGCACAGACCCACGAGACAGCACCTTACCTTTGCTGTTGTCGCCGAAGGTGATATACTCCTTTCCGGCGACCGGACTAAGACTGGAGAACCACTTGGCGTTTCGGTCATGTGCCTCGAACACCCGGAATCCACCAACCAAACGTTCTCCAATCGTTTACCTACATCAATAAAAAGACATAGGGTGAGCATACGGTCCAACACTGGGGTTAGTGAAGTAAGGGGAATACCAGTGTTGGGCCGGCTGCTCAAAAGAACGGTTAGCAGAAAAACCATTCCTAGCACGCCTACGAAGGGAGCGATCACCACGTTGAGAAAACGTGGTCCGCTAAGGGAGGAGCGTCCATCGCGATACTCAAAACGCGGTGGGGGAAAACGCTCAACTACAAAGCCACCGCCACGGGGTCCATAGCCTACAACTGCAGGCTCCCGCCGGGCACGCTCTCTACGAGGCCTACGCCTAGGGACTTGAGGCTCAACACCTCTAGGCCTAGCGTCTCTCCTCGGAGCTCTCTGCTGCCTAGGCCTGGGAACTTGAGGTTCTGGACCTCTGGGCCTAGCAGCAAGTCTCGGTGCTCTCCTCTGAACATTCGGCGCATGTACATCATGGAAGGATGGTACATGTCCGGGTTGTTCATCTCCCTAGCACGGCGCGCCTCTCTCTTGCGCCTAAAACAGAACTCGCTCAAGTGTCCATCTCTCCCACAGTGCTCACAGTGGTACCTCACCGCTCTCAAAGGGGGTTGTTGGTACACGGTTGTGGGTGTGGATCACCTTGCCCTTCTGTGGCAACTCCTCCTGGATAGGTGGCATGTGTCCAGCTTGTTCTTTAGGTGGTTGGGTTTGGGATGCCCACTTGGTTCTTGGGTGGAGCTCTTGGAGGTCTCTCAAACACCCCATCCTTGGTGTTAGGTTTGAGAGGCTCTTTGGGTGGAAGCTTGGTAAGTTTGGGAGTAGTGGTGGAGTTGGGCTTCTCACTCGGATTCAGACCACTCGACTCTCCAATCTTCCCAAAAGCAGAAAGATCAACACCCTGAGCAAAACCTACACCGGGACCTCCAGCAGCTCGCTTGAATTGGGAATCATCATCCGAGCTGTGGCTCACCACAAGACACCCATGACAAGATGGTCCGAAGGTATGTGTTTTCCTCCTCGTTTGCATCTTGTCATGCTTCACATTGGCAATCTCCATCTCCAAACCCTCGCACAAAGCGCACCTAGTCACACAAGTGCTACCCGAGCTGGCCTCCTCAAGAGACACAATCTTGGCATTCTTCTCTGCCAACTCGGATTGCAAGACAGGACAAGTCTTGCACGCACCCAACAGCATGGGCCTAGCCGGAGCTCATCCACCTCTCCTACCAACGCAACATACTTACTTCTCAAAGTGAGAAGATCAGTCATGTGCGTGGTGCACGCCTCGCACTCCTCCTCATCTATGACAACTACGGTGGACTTGACAGAATCAAGTTCCTTCACCGTATCCTCCCACTTCTGCCTAAACTCCTTGCGCTCTCTAGCGCTCGCCTAAGCAACTTATCTTGACTAAGGAGCGCATCAGTAGTTTCTCCACCTCAGCGGAAAGCTCATCGTGGTGTCAGAGATACCTGGGAGGTGTCGTCGTCGTCGTCGTGTTCGAGGGGAGTTCACCAGCTCGCCGTCGACCTCCTTGCCGAGGGCCATGGTGCAGAGGCCGTCGTCGTCGGCGAAGAAGCAGAGACCGTTCAGCTTGTCCTCGATCCTCTTCTTCTTCTCGGACTCGTCGTCGCTTGAGCAAGCGGAGTCGTCATCCGAGCCGTCGACGTCGCTGAGCGTGGCGAAGAACGCACGCTGCTCAGCCTGGGCCTTCTCCAAGTACTTCTTCTTGATGTACTCCTTGTCGAAGCCGCCCTCCGCTTGTGCCTCGCGGGGACGTACTTCTCCTTGCGCTTGCCGGAGTCGTACTTGTGCCCATGATCGCCCTTCCCAGATGAATGCTTCTTCTTGGGGCAGTTGGCGATGAAGTGATCGGGGTCGCCGCACTCGTAGCATCCTGAGCGTCCTCCTCCGCGGCGACGGTTCATGCGGTTGTTGTGAAACCGCGAGAACCGGTTGGCGAGCATTGCCAACTCGTCATCCCCCAAAGACTCCAGCTGGTCCTCTGTGACAGAAAAGAGAGACGAAAGAGCAAAACCTCCAGAGGGGTTAGCAGAAGAGCCAGAAACCAATGCCATAGTCGGGCAGAAGGATTCTCATAAGAAGCCCTTGCCATGGCATCAATCTCACTGGACTTGAGCTTACTAAAGAGCTCGTCGCACGTGAGGGTCTCATAGTTAGGTGATTCGATGATCGCCTGAACTTTGGAATCCCACACCGATCGATCAAGAGTATGCAAAAGCTTCAAAGCTCTCTCATGATCGTCGAAAGGCAACAGCTCCTTGTTAGCCTCATCCTGTTGACAATCACCTGAAAGCGAGCGAATAAACTCTTCTATGCTCTCGCCAGGCATATGTCGAAAGTTCTCATACTCTCGCTTGAACGACTCGTAGAGTCGGGTTTTGACTTGAGAGGTTCCTCATGAAGCGCAAGGGTAGCCCAAATCTCCCGAGCCGTAGCGAGGTGAGAAACACGATCAAACTCACTCATGCTCAGAAGAGAAAAGAGCATTACGTGCTCGGCTATTGGCATCGTGCTCATCGATCTGAAGCTGAGAGACACGAGCAGCCAAGACCACGTAATCGGCAGAGTTGCAAATATCCCAAATGGAAGCCCCAAACTCTGCAGATAGGCCGACATGCGTATCTTCCAATACGCATAGTTCGTCCCATCAAAAAACGGCGGTTTGCCCACGCGCGATCCATGTCGCCTTCTGTGGATCTGGAACCGGCTAAGGTGAAGATCCTTAACCCACTCCGATACCAATTGAAGGACCGAGAAAGCACTAGCAAGGCGACCAGAGGGGGGGTGAATGGGAGCTCAAAAATTTCTCTCAAAACTTTGGCCAAATGTCCCAAAATCAACCCCGAGAAACACGACCGTAACCGTGATGCCCACGACCCTTGGAAGAGGGTGGATGATCCCTAGGATCACAGCGAGGCACCACAAGAAGATAGCAAACAAAAATGCCAAAAGCTCCGGCTCGAACACAAACCCCAAAAACCAAGTCCCGAATGTAGATAGACGGTACGTCGAGAAACTCCTAAATACCTATGCTAACAAGTAGCAAAGATACCTAGAGAGGTTCCTGGTCAAACTAAAGGGCCAAACGAGAAGTCCGGAAACCAGCGAACAAACCGGGAGAGCAAACGCACTAAACCGAAGACACAGCCGATTTGCGGACTGTCCGCCAGTACGGTCGCGGACTGTCTGCCCAGTGGCGGACTGTCCGGGCTCAGGTGGCGGACTGTCCGCCGGCCAAATGAGAAAAAACCGAAGTGCTGCTGCAAGTCCCCTGGACGTCCCGGACTGTCCGCGGCTTGAACACGGACTGTCCGTCGTTCAACCAAAAGCCAAATCAGCCGAAGGACAGTGCCACTGCTCTGGCTCGTCCCCGACTCGCGGACTGTCTGCGCCCTGAGTGGCGGACTGTCCGCATCACTCAGGGAGGGCGACTTTGATCGCCCTTCACCCAAATCTCCCCAGGTCGATTCAAATCAAAATCCCACGTTCCCAAACTTGGAGAGGATGATCACGGAGTAGTTAGAAGACATCCCCAAGAAATCATCCGCTCAAATTGACGTCAATCAACCGAGAAATCGAAAGGGAAAAGAATGAACCGAAAAGCGCCACGAAAATGAAATCAACCCGATCTACTTGTTCGTAGGGAGATAGATAATTCCTTCGGTGGAAATGATCTCCTTTCAAATACGAACAAGTTGATTCAAACGGATTTCGCAAAGACGCACGGGAGAGGGAGATCGAGTGACGGGAAAATCATGGAGAAACGAAGAACGTGAAGAACACGAACCAAAACGCGAATCAACACATCGATCTGCAACCGTGTGACTACCACACGCTACAATAGTGAGGTTACGGCCTCACTTCCTCAAAATCTCCAGTACACAGAGGTATGGTTCTCTGCGGATCTCAGCTAGCTACAGCAGGGGATTGGGAGAGCAGGAAACCCTAGAAGCAAAGAGCAAATGACTGAGATAGGAAGGGAGGAGGGTGTCTCCCTCTACTTATCCTAATTTCTAATTCCTACTCTACCCCTCTCTAATTACAGAGCGAACCAGCTAAACCCTAAGGTTATTCTGGACCAACTTGGTGGTAGGTGTATCCGACGGCCACGCCCGCACAACTCGTAGCGTTGCCTCGACGCAACCTCCCGATTGCCGCCACGTGCCGCCCTCGCTCTGCACCCCAGTTTTGTGGCCCAAACCGGGAAACCAGCCTTTTCCAGCCAACCCCCGGTTTTGAGGCCCAAACTGGGAAACCAGCCCACCAGCTTCTGAGTTTGAGGCCAAACTCAGCAAACCTCAGCGCCCAGGTTTGAGGCCAAAACCTGGAAACCGTCCTCAGCCTGAGTTTTGTGGCCAAACTCGGAAACCATCCGTACCCAGGTTTTGAGGCCCAAAACTGGAAACCGTCCACCCGATGGTTTTCCCTAGCTCAACCACCAAACCGACGTCGTAGAGGGGATGCACTCCCGTGCACCCCATCCACCGACACGTGTCCCCAAGTCCACGACTCAGGCAAAACATGAGCGCAAGTCTTCGCTCGTCGCTATCCCAGGCTGCCAGCCACCACAGCTGATCCTCGGGCCTCTGTCCCTCAGTCCAAGCCTCACGTCCGCCCTTCGCCACTCTCGGTCCATCGGCACGGCACGTCTCTACTTGACCTTCACCTCGCCTTTGATCACTGTATTCGTGCTCGACACTTGCACAACACAAGCCAAAGAACATGCGCATCCCAGTTGACAATCACTCATCACTCAGAGACCCGGCATACACACCATGTATCCGCAGCCCTGGTGCACGAAACGTCCCTTTCTCGGGATTGCTTTCTGATGCAACCCGAGGAAAAACATCAACTTGCCCATCATGCTCATCTCAAACTCCCTGCTCATAGGTCTGCAAACTTGGCAACCAAAGCGTGAGAAAGAACCACCGAAAATGATATCATCCACGTAAATCTGGACCAAGAAGAGTATCATTGCCTTGCTTGAGGAGAAAAGCGTTTTATCCACACATCCATTTTAAAACCCTTAGCAAACAAAAGGTTTTCAACCTATCATACCAGGCTCTAGGGGTTGTTTCAAACCATACAAAGCTTGTGAAGTTTAAAGACATGGTTTGGAAACTTGGAATTTTCGAAACCCGGGGGGTGTCCTCACATACCACCTCCTCTTCTATGTAGCCGTTTAAGAAGGCACTCTTGAATCCATTTGAAAAGCGTAAACCCTTTGGATGCAGCAAAAGCCAAGAGTATCCTAATTGCCTCCAAACGAGCTACAGGAGCAAAAGTCCTCCTCATAGTTTATTCCCTCCTTCTGACTATACCCCTGGGCTACAAGTCTGGCCTTATTTCTCACAACATGGCCATCCTCTCCTTGTTTGTTTTTGAAAACCATTTTGTCCCAATAGGATGACACTCAGAAGGGGAGGAACAAGAACCCAAACCCGATTTCTTTCAAAGTTTTCTAACTCCTCATGCATGGCATTGACCCAATCTGGATCAGATAAAGCATGTCCCAACATCTCGGGGTTCAAACTCAGCAACAAATGCAGAATGAGCAAAGTGAGAGATTTGTTGTGACCTTGACCGAGTTAAACGTTCGCCGATGCTGCCGATCATCTGTTGAGGAGGGTGTGGCGCTGGATGTGTCGTGGCGCCTCCCGAACTGAGGTAGCCTCCTTCAACAAAGCAGCTGGCGCCTCCTCGGGTACAAAGGGTAACGCTCGAGGTGGCGGATCCCACGGCCCCCAAGATGAAGAAGTGTCAGGGTTGTGAGTCATAGTAGAAGCCGCTCCTTGCGGCACAACAGGTGGTGGGGGTGCTGGATCATCATACCTTCAGCACCCTCATCCTCGTCATCAAAAGAGGCTCGCCAACCTCATGATCACCTGCACGCTCAAATCGAGAAGAAGGACAAACCATGGTCTCGTCGAAGGTGACATCTGATTGTCTCCATGACTTGGTTAGTGTCAAGGTTAAGTACACGATATGCGCAAGTATGAGTGCCATAACCCAAAAAAACCACACCGTCAGAAGAACGAGACTCAAATTTGTCCAGGTTGCCTTCTTAAGTATAAAACAGTGGCAACCAAAGACTCTAAAATAACTCACCTTGGGCAGTTTTCCAAACGCAACTCATAGAAGTCTTTTTCAAGAAAGCTCGAAGAAAAAAATGCGATTGGAAATGTAGCCATGCAGTGCTCATAGCTCGGCCCAATATCACCTAGGAGTCCTATGCTCATCGAGCATCGTCCTGGCCATCTCTACAAGGGTCCGATTCTTCCTCTCTACAACACCATTCTGAGGGGGTGTGTAGGGGGAACAAAACTGATGCGCTCTAAACCCAAAGAGTTAAAAACTTCTCAAAATCCGAAATTTTGAATTTGGAACCATTATCTCCTAATAGCTCGCATCGAGTTCAAAGGGAACTCGTTCTGAAGACGCAAAATTAGATTGCGAGCAAAGGAGAAAGGCTCGGTCTTCTTAGCTAAAAAGAAGACCCCCAATATCTCGAAAAGTCATCAACAACAACAAGCACATACCACTTCCCCCCAACCGAGCTCACCCAAGCCGGACCAACAAGGTCCATGTGCAAAAGCTCTCCAGGGCGCTTGGTCATGACCTGAGTCACTGGATGGTGGGGAGCGGCAACCATCTTCCCATGTCTACAAGAATGGCAAACAAGATCCTTCTCCATTGGATAACTTGGGCAATCCTCGGATTAGGCCAAGTGAACTAAGTCTTGCAAGCAAGTCGAAGCTCAGATGACCAAGTCTCCTATGCCACTTCCAAAGATCAGAGGAGGAAGGTCCAGCCAAAAGACAACGAGAAATTCCAAACGACTCCGAGAAATCCGCACGAAAGACTTTCCCAAGGGCGAAATCACAAAAACAAGATTGCCCTGAGGTCCAAAATACGACTGAGATTCGGCTTAAAACGAATCTCATAGTCATCATCAAAGAGTTGTGAACAGAGAGAAGGTTAAAATGCAAGTTAGAAACAAGAGCAACATCGCGCACAACACAAGTGCTCATTAACTCGCATCGACCCACGAGACAACACTTTACCTTACTATTGTCGCCGAAGGTGATAAACTCCTTTCCGGCGGCCGGACTAAGACTGGAGAACTACTTGGCGTTTTCGGTCATGTGCCTCGAACACCCGGAATCCACCAACCAAACGTTCTCCAATCGTTTTACCTACATCAATAAAAAGACATAGGGTGAGCATACGGTCCAACACTGGGGTGAGTGAAATAAGGGGAATACCAGTGTTGGGCCGACTGCTCAAAAGAACGTTAGCATAAAAACCATTCCTAGCACATCTACGGGAAGAGCGATCACCACGTAGAGAAAACGTGGTCCG